>ML786887.1:27806-47852 GCA_009831015.1 Picea engelmannii | reverse complement strand
CCAGGTAAAGAACATTGGGAGGCAGTAAAGTGGATTCTCATGTATTTGAGAGGTACTACTACTCATGCATTATGTTTTGGAGGTTCAGACACTTTTCTACAGGGATATGTTGATTCAGATATGGCAGGTGATAAAGACAGCAGCAGGAGCACCACAGGGTATGTTTTTACTATAGGTGGAACAACAGTAAGTTGGATTTCAAAACTGCAAAAGGTTGTTTCACTTTCAACAACAGAGACAAAGTATGTTGCTACTACAGAGGCTAGTAAAGAGATGATTTGGTTACAGAGGTTTATGGAGGAATTGGGAAGGAAGCAAGAGAACAGCAGGTTGTACTTTGATAGTCAGAGTGTCATTCACCTTGCAAAGAACTCAGCCTTCGACTAAGAATATACAGTTGAGGTACCACTTCATATGATCCACCTTGGAAGATGGACATTTGAAGTTGGAAAATATACACACTAGCCAGAATCCTGCAAACATGTTAACAAAGGGAGTAAGCAAAGAGAAACTGAGTTCTTGCTCAGTTTCAGTTAGTCTTCAAGAATGAAGATGAAGATGAGAAATTTTCCAGGTCCAAGAAGGTTCAGAGTCCATCATATACAACAGTGGTGGAGTTTTTGAGATCAGTCTCCAAGTGGGAGATTGTTGGTTGTGGAGCCTGATTATCTTCCTGATTCAGAGGTCCTTGCTTTCAGCCCTGTTTATACCCCATGAAGTATTTACACCCCCGAAGTATGTACACTCTTCCATGCAGGGGAGTGCAGAGGGGGGGTACCCCCTCTGTGAGGTCCGGGGGGGCTATCCCCCCGGCTGGGGGGTCTGGGGGCAAATGGTCTGATGGGGGTTCGAGGGCGAAGCCCCCGAAGGAAAAATTGCCTTGTAAATTTATATTGTAATTTGATTGTAAATATGGACCGTTCATTATAAGGTCGCAGATCTAACGGTAGAGATTATGTTAGGGTTTTTTTCCCTAGAAGGAAATCCTCTTTTATGAGGGAAATGTATTGTGGCTATGGTTGATGGAAAATATTGTATTCTGAGATAGGAGACTGTGAGAGAAAGAAGAGGAAGTTACAGCATGTTTGTTGTCGGTTGTATCCCTTCATATGTTGGATAATAATAAAGGAAGGACCTGGCAATTTATCTGGTGGACGTAGCCCACACTGGTTGAACCACGTAAATCTGTGTCTCTATTGTATTGTGTATATTCTATGTTTTGTTTCCGCATTTCTTTTATTTTATTTCTCCACGGTCCTGTTTTTTCTAACATCTCCTCCTTCATTTCATTCTTAAAAATAATATGGATCATGAACCTTGCTAATAGGTTTTCAGTACCATTGAAATTTAGATACATAACCTATGACTAATTATTTTGTATTTTTGCAAATCAAAGAAAGGAAATGACAAAAAAATAAACCATACATTTCTTATGATGGACACGATGGAAAGATCATGGGTTTTCTCCTTATTTACTTGTCCTCTTTTCTTGCTCATTGTAGGAAATTCATGAGGCACGGTGTGAAAATGAGCACAAAAAATGCATGTGGTCCTTTAAAAATGGGCACAACAGGAACATGTGCACACATTATTAGGAGTATGTGCGTGTTCATGTATTGAACCTACGTCAAAATATTTCTTCAGGTTCAGGCCTTTCCAAATCTATAGGACTAGGAATGTGTGTGTGTTTATTAGAACGCGAACACATTCTTGCGAGTGCGATTTCCTGCTAACCCCCTTGCCACTTTTTCATCCACCAACTTCATGCACTCACCCATTGGTTAGTGCAAAAAAAACCTTAAAAAAATGTGTTTAGCATTGATGGAAAAATGTTTGATTCCTTCCTTAACCAGTGGTGGAGAAGTACCTAAAATTCACATTGGGAAGTGGCATAAAATTTTCCAGTTCTTTCATTGAGCAGTGGAAGAAAAATGGGTAAAATCTATGTTGAGAAGCGGCAAAAAAGTCCCTCTTTTCTATGTTTGGAAGTGGCATAAAAATTCCCTTTTTCTGCATTGAGCATTGGCATATGAATGGAAAAATTGTGGGTTGACCAATTTAGAAATAGGGGAAAAAAGTTTGTTCAATTTTTTTTTGTTCGGAATAGTTGTGGATGTGGCTCCAAGGATTTATTGAGTGGATATCCAACACCTATAATTTGCAGACACGAATAAAAATCTACAGGAAGGTAAAAATACACAAAAAAGCTAGATAAATCCCTACACAAATTAGACGAAAAGATGTTTACCACACAACCACAACCAAGTATAATGAGTAAAACTCATATCCCAAGTGGAGTATACATTCTATTGTAGCAAATCTGCAATGAAGGTGAGTAGATATGCAACAAGGGTGAGAAAATATTCATCTCTAGTGGTTGTTCTAAATAAAATACAAAGTAGGTAAAAGAAAAATAATTACTTTAAGTAATGGATACACATTCCTTTAGATCTAAATCTACCACAACATAAATAAAACAAAATACATACTAGTTGCAAAATGTACTAGAAATAGCCAAAGAATGTGATCAATCTCTATACCCAATGGAAAGAATAATATAAACAACACCTGTGAATAAACCTATGAATACAAATGTCTACCAAGGGCCTCTTTGTGGCAAGGTTCTTCTTTATTTCCTAGATGTATGGTAGCATTGGCTAGACTCTCCTCTTTGATGAAAATAACAATGGTGACATGAGCTAAAAGATGAGTGGAAATTTCAACAACATCCTAGTACTCTCATGGAAAATCATATGGAAACTAGTATGACTCTCTTTACTTTCTAGGGAAAGTAGTGGTTATCCTTCATATGGTCAAAATAATAAAATATTATATTCGACCAAATCAATTTTAACCACTAATTTGAATTTTCCCTTTAATTTGAATAAAATAAAGAGGGGGAAATGCACAAAAGTGGGTTATGGGTTAATTAAGTGAAATAAATTAGGAAAAAGAGGTTTTCCTAAGTTATGCAAGGGAATATTTGACGGAGTGAAGCGTCCCGCGCGCCCCGCTTCCACCAGGACCTTCCTTTTGGCTGGCCCGAAGAGCTAAAATATGCTCTTCAACTCCCTCGTCGGAAGTTTTCTGCACCCACAAAATGCTCTTGGTGATCTCCCTTCTTCAAATCGGGAAATCGGACCTCGCGATATTGCGAGTCCTGAGCGCATGGAATCGGGTCTCACCAAATCCCGATTTCCGATGAGTACTCGACCACGCTTCTTAACTCCGCTCCGGGACCCATACGCTAACCAATGGTTACATAACTATCTCTTTTCACGACCTTGTATATATCGACGCAAATCTTTGCGCTCCCAACACGTAAACTCCCGAGTTCACGAGGTGCCGATGCCACTTGACTCTTGCTCCCTGCGAGAGTTTACCGACTGACACTTGTCCTCCACTTCTCCCTTTCCTCCGTCGGGAGAATCGCGTATCGGGATATCGCGATTCCCGTGGTTATGAGTCCCTCGTCCCCAAGAACTTCGAAACGCCAAACCCCGATGCACGTGCGGGTACTCTCCTCCACGTCACCCCTCCTTGTCGCGCTATCGGGTATCACGTGATCGTGATTTCTAATCCAACGTTTCCTTGGCATGTGAATATCCCAAATTCTGAAACCCCGACTCTCCGGATCGCTGACACGCGTCCAATCCGAAATCTACGGCTATGCTTCTTTCGGGAAATCACGGATCGTGATTTCTTCCTATGAGAGTTTTATGATTCCGGAGACTCCGATTCTCCGATGGGTCGAGTCTCGATGACTCTCGAGCTACTCCCCTACATGTTAAGGTTTAAACCGTATGCAACTCTTTCAAGATCTGATGGCTGTCGGGACTTCGCTAATCTCCCCTGCGAATCCTGATTGTCGACTCCTCCTCCTTGAGGATTTCTTGAGAACGCCTAAGTGCTTCTGTCGAGACTTGTTCTCTAAGCCTGCGCTAGCAGCTCCTGCTCGAAACCTTTCTCGACATGAACCGTCTACGTTCCCTTTCAATACGGTCACAAGGGTTCTACCCCTCTTGAGCTTACTCGCTCTGACTCCTTCAGATGAATGTATGCGCACTCCTTGCACTCGGCGTTCAACAACTTCTCAAGTGTTGAATCCTTCAGACCCTGCGCACTTCCTGCAGTAGCAGTCCTTCAATCCCCTCGCTCAGATTCTCTACTGAGACTTTGTCCAGCCTGCGCACACCTTGCATGGCTCCAATGCCAAATTTTCACTTCTGAGATGAATGAGGACAAAAGATAACTCTAAGTGAACCCTGTAGTCATGCACTCCTTGTGGACAAATTCAACTGCACTCCTTGCAGGAATCCTCTGGCTTACTTAGAGAAACAATTGAAACTCATTCACTCTTCCCTCGGACTTCAGGTTTGAAACATGAAATCACATGCACAACATATTCAAAGCAAATGCATAACCAGAAAACAAACAGTCATGAGCATAATATCAAAAACACACAGAGAAACACACAAACCATGGAATTGAATCACAACTCTTCTATTAATTCAATTGTCTGTACATGGGTGTTCTTCATACAAATCTCTGCCTTCTCTTCTCTTCCTGAATGCTTGATTCTCCACTATACAACGATACAAAGGAGGGTGTCTATATCCGTTTTCCCTCTTGGATCCTACAGCTATCAAATCTAGAATTAAATGTTTTACCTACTTTACATTAAGTCTATTAAATGCCTCATCTACCTAAGGACGAGAGCTTATCCACTCAAGGTCCATTACAATACAAGTGCGTCGTCTCTTAAATGAACCATTTAAGATCACGCAACAATTCCAAAGTATTTCAAAATGTGCGTTGTCTCATCCAATTGTTCTTCCGCTCCACGCTGTCTCGCTTGATGCGTTGGCGATGCTCCTACATCATACTCCCTGGCTTGAAAAAATTTCATGGGCTCCTGTCCATGAGCTCTTTCACAGTCTGCCCATGCTTCTGTATCACTGCTTCGCTTTCCCAGCTGGCATCTTCCACTGGGTGGTTCTTCCACTTGACTAGATACTCAAAATATTGCTTTCGTCTGGTTTTCTTACTCATTCGCTTCTCCAGTATGCATTCCATCTGCGGCTTCTCTGCAACTGGTAATTGTTTCATCCACTGGATCCCTAGTTCCTCGGTCCCAGTTTTTGCTGCTCCAGCCTTGTATGGGTATAAATCCGAAACATTGAATATCGAAGATATCTCGATGCCATCCGACAACTCAATTTCATAAGTGTTCTCGCCAAATTTCTTCAGGACTCTGCATGGTCCAATTTTCTTCATCTTTAGCTTGTTGTATGTTCCCCTCGGGAACCTTTCCTTCCTCAAGTGTGCCAGAACTAGATCATCAAATTCGAACTGAATTTGTCTCTGATGCTGATCTTCTCTGCGTTTGTACTGCCGATTCGAGTCAGTCAGTCGCTGCTTCACCTTGCTGTGAAGTTCTTTCATTGCCTTAGCAAACTCTTCTGCACTAGCGCTGCTAGTCGCATTCTGTTCTGACTCCCTGAGCTCAAACACTCCTCTCGGTTGTGTCCCATACACAATATGAAATGGACTCTTTTCTGTGCTCCGATTCACTGAATCGTTGTATGCGAACTCTGCCTGTGGCAATATGTTGTCCCAGCTGCTATGGTGCCCTGTCACCAAGCTTCTCAATAAATATCCCAGACTCCTGTTTACAACCTCAGTCTGTCCGTCTGTCTGTGGATAATCAGATGAACTAAATTCCAGGTTAGTTCCTAGATTCTTCCATAGCGTCCTCCAGAAATGACCTATGAATTTGGTATCCCTGTCCGAAACAATACTTTTCGGCAATCCATGGAGTCTAACAATCTCCTTGAAAAACAGATTTGCGATGTGCATCGCATCGCTGGTCTTCTGGCATGGAATGAAGTGTGCCATCTTTGAAAACCTGTCCACCACCACAAAGATGGAATCAACCCCGCTCTGTGTCCTCAGCAAACCCAATACAAAATCCATTCTTATCGCTTCCCATGGCCTCTCTGGTATGGGCAATGGTTGGTAAAAACCTACATTTTGTTTCCTCCCTTTCGAATGTTGACAAATCTTGCACCTGTCAACAAACTTCTTGACATCTGCTCGCATGCCTGGCCAAAAATATGATTCGCTCAGCTTTGCAAAGGTCTTGTCGTGGCCAAAATGCCCTGCTAAACCACCACTGTGCTTCTCCTTTACCAGGTTCTCCCTCATGGAGCAATTCGGAATACACAGTTGATTGCCTCTGAATAGCAATCCCTCTTGGATCATATAATCTATCCAAGGAATCCGATCTCTGAGAACTGGATTCTCAGCTGCTTCATATGCTTCTCTGAAATCTGCATCCCCCACATGCATGTCCCTCAGATTTTCAAAACCTAATGTTTTGACTCGGAACTCCTGCAGCAACAAACATTTCATGCTCAAAGCATCAACCACTTTGTTAGCAGTCCCTGAAATGTGTTTAATTACAAATGTAAAATTCTGCATATACTCTACCCATTTTGCATGTTTCTGATTCAACTTTTCCTATTGACTTACAAACTGCAATGCATGATTATCACTATACAATACAAATTCTTTCGGATCAAGTAATGCGTCCACTTCTTCAATTCCTGCATGATCGCATAAAATTCTTTGTCATACGTGGAGTATTTTAGCTTTGCTTCATCCAGCTTCTCATTGAAATAAGCAACTCGCCTGTCCTCCTGACTTAAGACCGCTCCTATGGCATATCCACTTGCATCACATTTCACCTGAAATGTCTTCTGGAAATCTGGCAAAACCAACACTGGTTTCTCTGTGATCTTCCGCTTCAACAGATTGAAGCTCTTCTCAGCCTCGGTTGTCCAATGAAAAGAGTTATGTCGCTTCTTAAATGTATCCATCATTGTTGCGCTAATTCCATTGAAATTCCTGATGAACTTTCGGTAGAAACTAGCTAAACCATGGAAACTCCTCACCTCAAAAACATTTCTGGGTGATGGCCAATTCTTAATCACTTCCACCTTACTCGGATCCATTTTCAACTCATTCGTCGATATGACGAAACCCAAATAAATGAGCTATGTCTTCATAAATGAGGATTTCTTCATATTAATCAACAACTTCTCCTGTTGTAGCTTTCTCATCACAATGGCCAAATGTTTCAAATGTTCAGCCTTAGTCTTACTGAAGATCAGTATATCATCCAGATATACAACGATGAATTTTCCGATGAATTCCCTCAAGACTTCATTCATCAGCCTCATGAATGTACTCAGCGTGTTTGTCAAGCCAAACGGCATGACCAGCCATTCGTACAAACCTTCATTTGTCTTGAATGATGTCTTCCATTCATCGCCTTCCCTCATGCGAATCTGGTGATATCCGCTCTTGAGATCAATCTTCGAAAAATAATTTTCCCCGCTCAGGCAATCCATCAGATCATCCATTCTCAGTAGTGGGAATTTGTACCTGATGGTAATTTTGTTTATCGCTCTTGAGTCAGTGCACATTCTCCAACCTCCATCTTTATTTGGACTAAGTACTGTTGGAACAACACACGGACTCAGGCTTTCCCTGACCAATCCTTTGTCCATTAAATCCTGGACCTGGTTCTTTACCTCCTCATTTTCCTGTGGTGTCAATCTGTACGCAGCCTTGTTCGGTAAACTGGCTCCTGGTATGAGATCAATGTGGTGACTCACACTCCTCATCGGTGGCAACAAATGAGGTAATTTTTCCACGATGATATCAACGAACTCTTACAGCAGTTCCTGAATCTCATCTGGTAAATCATCCCCTCTTGTGCTAGTCAGGACAATCCTCAGTTTCCTGACCACAAAGAATTGTGGATCTTCCTTCTTCTACATTTCTGTAAGAAGCTCCTTCCCACTCATGAGAAGTATTGTGCTACTTACTTCCGGCTTCACTTCCTTATCCTTTATCGGAAGCAACTTGTGTGTACTCCCATCCTTCTCCAAAGTGTATGTGATCATCCTCCCATTATGAACCACATTTCTGTCATATTGCCATGGTCTACCCAGCAACAAATGACATACATCCATGGGAATAACATCACATAAAATTTTATCATTATATCCTCCTATCTTGATGTCAACCAAACATTGTTTAGTAACACTCACCTGATGTCCCTTCTGTAGCCATGAGACTTTGTATGGACTCGGGTGATCAGTTGTCTCCAGCTCCAACTTTTCCACCATCTCGGTTGAAACAAGATTGTCGGTGCTTCCGATGTCCACAATGACCTTACATTTCCTGTCCTTGGTCTTGCATGCGGTCCTGAATAGTCAGCTTCTCTGAGATGTATCCTCCACCTCCTTCTCAGGTGTCAAAAGGACTTTGTGCATCCCAAGCGATCTTCCACTTTCTGCATCTTCAGACTCAGTATTACGCCTCTGAGCTTCTGCGATGTGAGCTTCTCCAGTATCCTTCTTCTTCTCTGGACACTCGAATGACTTGTGCCCATTCTTCCCACATGTAAAACATGTGATTACTCCTCCTCTTCCTCTACCTTGACCTCTAGTACGAGGAAGAGTGTTTGCGTCAGCATAATCCCCTCTCTGTTCACTATGCTGTCTCCTTGGCTCAGCATATTGTTGTCTCTGCTGTGAAGTTCCACCTCTCTCAACCTTACCCCGAGGTTTCTTCCATTCCTCATTGGGCCTCTGATATTTCTTTTGGGTAACTGCCTTGCCTCTGGGCTGACTTCTGCCTCTCCCTCGTTGTCCTTGCTTACGGCCCAACTTCTCCTCTGCTTTCAGAGCCATCTGGTAAGCATCCTCAACCGTTCTGATGGTTGTCATGCTTAATTCATCCTAAATGTCGTATCTCAGACCATTCAGGTATCTGGCGACCTTCTCATCATCACTCTCCCGATGACCTGCTCTAATGTTGAGCTTATAAAACTCTTCGGTGTATTCCTTCACCGTCATCAAATTCTATCTCAGGTTCTGCGTCTGCCTGAACAGTGTGATCTAGTAATCCCTTAGGATGAATTTTGCTTTCATCTTAGCAATCATTCGGTCCCAACTTTTAATTTTTTGTTTTCCCTTGGAGCGTCTATCTGCCTGTAGCTCGTCCCACCATAATGTTGCGTGTCCCTTCAACTTTGTGACAACATGCCTTACCTTTTTATCCTCTTTGATATCCTCGTAATCGAAGTAGGTTTCGAGATCCCTGATCCAGTCCAACATCTCTTCTGCATCCAGACTTCCTTCATAAGCTGGAATATCTATTTTGGTGTTTAAACTCATTCTAGCAATGGCTTTGATCAACCGCTCGGTTGATGCATCCTCTGCTGTGACTTCTTCTTCATGTCCAACTTCTTCTTCAACTTCGGAATCACTAAGATCCCCTGCACCAACTCCGCATCTTTGTGTTGTCTCCATCTCCTCGAGCCTTGCTCGGAGATCTCTCATATGCCGCTCCATTTCCAGATTTCCTGCTGGCCTACCTCTTCTTCTCACCTCCCTGTCTTCGGGATCAGGCGACTGTCTTTCTCTCCTTGGCGGCATAGTGAATTATTTCTCTTCTCTATGTCGTAGAAAACAAAGAGTTCTCTCTCTGATACCACTTTGACGTAGTGACGCGTCCCACGCGCCCCGCTTCCACCAGGACCTTCCTTTTGGCTGGCCCGAAGAGCTAAAATATGCTCTTCAAATCCCTCGTCGGAAGTTTTCTGCACCCACAGAATGCTCTTGGTGATCTCCCTTCTTCAAATCGGGAAATCGGTCCTCGCGATATCGCGAGTCCTGAGCCCACGGAATCGGGCCTCACCAAATCCCGAATTCTGATGAGCACTCGACCACGCTTCTTTACTCTGCTCTAGGACCCATACGCTAACCAATGGTTACGGAACTATCACTTTTCGCGACCTTGTATATATCGACGCAAATCTTTGCGCTCCCAACACGCGAACTCCCGAGTTCACGAGGTGTCGATGCCACTTGACTCTTGCTCCCTGCGAGAGTTTACCGGCTAACACTTGTCCTCCCCTTCTCCCTTTCCTCTGTCGGGAGAATCATGTATCGGGATATCGCGATTTTCATGGTTATGAGTCCCTCGTCCCCAAGAACTCCGAAACGCCAAACCCCGAAGCACGCGCGGGTACTCTCCTCCACGTCACCCCTCCTTGTCGCGCTATCGGGTATCGTGTGATCGTGATTTCTACTCCAACATTTCCTTGGCATGTGAATATCCCGAATGCCGAAACCCCGACTCTCCGGATCGCTGACACGCGTCTAATACGAAATCTACGGCTATGCATCTTTCGGGAAATCGCAGATCGCGATTTCTTCCTATGAGAGTTCTATGACTCCGGAGACTCCGATTCTCCGATGGGTCGAGTCTCGATGACTCTCGAGCTCCTCCCCTACACGTTAAGGTTTAAACCGTACACAACTCTTTTGAGATCTGACGGTTGTCGGGACTTCTCTAATCTCCCCTGCGAATCCTGACCGTCGACTCCTCCTCCTTGAGGATTTCTTGAGAACGCCTAAGTGCTTCTGTCGAGACTTGTTCTCTAAGCCTGCGATGGAAGCTCCTGCTCGAAACCTTTCTCGACACGAACCATCTACGTTCCCTTTCAATACGGTCACAAGGGTTCTACCCCTCTTGAGCTTACTCGCTCTGGTTCCTTCAGATGAATGTATGCGCACTCCTTGCGCTCGGCGTTCAACAACTTCTCAAGTGTTGAATCCTTCCGACCCTGCGCACTTCCTGCAACAACAGTCCTTCAATCCCCTCGCTCAGATTCTCTACTGAGACTTCGTCCAGCCTGCGCACACCTTGCACGGCTCTGGTGCCAAATTTTCACTTCTGAGATGAATGAGGACAAAAGCTAACTCTAAGTGAACCCTGCAGTCACGCACTCCTTGCAGACAAATTCAACTGCACTCCTTGCAGGAATCCTCTGGCTTACTTAGAGAAACAATTGAAACTCATTCACTCTTCCCTCGGACTTCAGGTTCGAAACATGAAATCACATGCACAACATATTCAAAGCAAATGCATAACCAGAAAACAAACAGGCATGAGCATAATATCAAAAACACACAGAGAAACACACAAACCATGGAATTGAATCACAACTCTTCTATTAATTCCATTGTCTGTACATGGGTGTTCTTCATACAAATCTTTGCCTGCTCTTCTCTTCCTGAATGCTTGATTCTCCACTATACAATGATACAAAGGAGGGTGTCTATATCCGTTTTCCCTCTTGGATCCTACAACTATCAAATCTAGAATTAAATGTTTTACCTACTTTACATTAAGTCTATTAAATGCCTCATCTACCTAAGGACGAGAGCTTATCCGCTCAAAGTCCATTACAATACAAGTGCATCATCTCTTAAATGAACCATTTAAGATCACGCAACCATTCCAAAGTATTTCAAAATGTGTGTTGGCTCATCCAGATGTTCTTCCGCTCCACGCTGGCTCGCTTGATGCGTTGGCGATGCTCCTACATCAATATTGGTGTGAAAGTGTGAAATAACTTAGAAAAAAAGGGTTTTCCTAAGTTATGCAAGGGGATAATGGTGTGAAAGTATGTATGGCAAGGGATACATAGGACTATGATAGTGTATATCAATAAGAATTATCTTTTTGGACTAGGTGTGTGAATAAATGGTGACAACAATATTATCCTATATGCAAGAGGCCACCTTATCTAACCTGTCCTAGATAAGAACATATTTTAACAAGTAGGTACAAGATATTTATGTATTCATGTGAATATTTTGAATATAAATCTATTTAATAAGTGTAGAAATATGTAAGCATGAATAGATATGAATATATACATAAGTATGTTAGACATTACTATTCACAATCTCATATATACCAACTCAAACTTAAACATATCATATGAGTGGAACAAAATAAGAACCATAAAATTCATGGCAGCATAGGCAACGATAAAATGGTATTAGTAATAGGATAAACACTAGAAAAATTTCTCATTATTTCCAATACAACACCAATGCCCCTCTTAAAAACCATCCCTAAAGGATTCTTCTCATTATAACTCTCAAAATGGTTACCAATTTACTATTAGTGAATCCGTTTTTACAACAAATGAATGGGTGTATAACACATTCATCCTATATAATTACTTCTTGTATCTTCTTGGCTTCCTTTACGAAGTTATAAAATTTGAACTTCCTTTTTTATTCTTTCCTATGATAATGTTAAAATATATGATGTTTACAATATTGTCATAATCAACCATGTGCCTTGTCTTGAATATGGGTAGCCCATACTTCATGTTGATATGAAAGTCCTAGGATATATCTAAAGAGTAGTTTCTCAAAGGAAACTTCATAAGATATCAATTCCCTAGGCATGGGACCCATCATCTCTGTTTTTAAAGTATTTAGGAAAGAATTAATGATTTTTTTTCCTTGGAAGGACTAGTGATGTATTATTTTATAATTTCTTTGGTTATGCTAGGTGTCATTCCAATTATGATTCCTTTGTTATTTATGTTGTCTTCTGATTCACTCTAATTTTTTTCCATGGGCCTATGTGAACCCATGTCTCCTAGTGGTGGTAGGTGCCATCTCTCAATAAAATTTCTATAGCAAGTTACAAGTGTTTGCAATTATTTATTAAGACCACAATGTCTTGCTCCAAAGTTGTAATTATTGTTTGGAAATTTTCTGCATAATTTAACTAATTTTTTTTCTTTGTCATCCTTGGTAAGTCCTCTAGATGACCATTTTCCTCATCTTTCCATTTCTTCAACTCATTCATGATGTGTTGCAGTCCATATAACACTACCTTATTGTCTTGGCATTCTCTAAGTATGCAAGGAATTGGGTAGAAATATCTTGGAACTCTTTGATATAGGAATAGATCTATTTTTATACCGTGATGAGTTCATCTTGCACCTTCAAGGCACAAGATTTGAAATTTTCTGAGCTGGTCATGTCACCTTTGTAATGCACTACCTCATGCTCTATCTTTTCTATCTTCATCTTGTATTCTTATATCTCCCTACCCATATTCCTAATGTTGAAATTTGAATATTGAGAAAATATGACAGTTACATATGCTGTAGAAACTAGATCACTTATAATGTCAGTGATCAAAGGTGTCTCTTTTGTAAAAATGAGTTCAATAAATCCTAGTAGCTTATGCTTCTTATGATAATTTTTGAATGTTCTCCCATTTTTTTTATCAAAACTAAAAGAATGAAGGGTTTCTACTCTATCATACATGGAAGGGGTAAATTATACCAATCCAAGTTCTCCTAGGGGGAAATGCCAACATGTAATGATAGATCTTATTTTGTTTTATGAATTCTCCAAAGGTCCAATGTCTATAGGTCTTGAGCCACTAGCCTCCTCTTCACTTTTCTTCTGATCATCCTCCCTTTTCTCTCTTTCTTATTCTTCATTCTGAATCTCCAATGATTCTTTCTTCTTCATCAATCTTTTCTTTATCTATTTTAGCTATTGCTGCTACATCTTCTCTCTCTTCTACTTCATTTTCTTATCTCTCTTTCTCTTTTCATTCATTCCCTCTTCTTTTTGTTCTTTCCCTGAATATTACATCCCATTCTAAATGTCACTTCATCAAAATATCTGGCTTTTCTATTGACTTAAATTATTCTTACCACACCTCATTTTGGTAGGGACACCTATAGTTACAAGCACAAAAATGTTGACTGACTACGTCCAAGGTTTGATACTCATAGAAAATTTTGCATTAGTGTGAAGGTTAGATGGGTCTCTCAAACATATGGGACATGGATACTAATATTGAATGTTTTTCTAGTTGATTTTCGAACAAATATTTTAAATCTGTTAGAGAACTTCTGATCCAGGTGGATATCGGTGGCCACCCACCTATTCCACGGGCTCCAAAAATAGTTTTCCATCTTGGCATTGTTTTGGCAGTTTTCCAGCTCCAAACTTCTGGGGTCATTTTGAGGCCCTAAATGACGTTTTTTGGGGATTTGGGGCACAAGTGACTGCCGAATGCACTAACCTAGGCATGTTGAAAGTCGTTCTTCTCAATACACCATTGGAAAGGTCTAACTGAGAAGAATGAATTTCGACTGGTCTAGTTACCACTGATCCAGATTATTTTTGAGAACGAAATGAAAGAAGAGATACTACAATGAAATACACATAAATATTTCCAGAAACAGAGAAATACAGTAATACACATTTTTCTATTAATGAGCGAAAAAGTACAAAGACTATAAAAATACACAGTGAAAGACTCGCTAGAATGGTGGCAACTTATCTTTGAGAAGAGATGTGATGGATACTCGCATTCGCAAGAATATGATTGTTACAATGATGCTCCAAAGGCCTTTTTAAAATAACTAAAATCCAAAACCCTAACCCCAGAAGATGAAAATCCAAAAGGTTTGTGGTCCTCGATGGGGTTAGTTGATATGTCAACTTCCCAGGGGCGTAAATTTTTCATACGATCTCTATTTGGGGCACTTGAAACACCATTGGAAAGGTATAACCAAGAAGAAAAAATTTAGAATGGTCCAGGTAAGTCACTTTAGGAGTCACCTGTGCCCAAAATAGCCAAAAAACGTTGTTTAGGGGCTCAAAACGACCCCAAAAGTTTGGAATCCGAAAAACTTCCAAAAAATCCCTAGATGGAAAACTATTTTTTGAGCCCGTGGATTAGGTGGGTGGCCACCCATATCCACCTGGATAAATTGTCCCTCCTTAGAAATAAATGGTCTCCATTGCGTCAAGTTCACGTGGGAGAGGGAGAAGCGTTTGTTGAATCTGAATCTTGGTGAGCTGCTTGCCTTGTTGGAGAAGTCATGTTGCTTTGTTTGTGGAAGGATGTCACGAACCTGTGGCTATAAAGGTTGGACCTTTTTAACCAGTATGGTTACATGAGATGACTGTATGCAGAAATAATCCTTACGATTTACTTCAATCTTTTCGACCTGCTTCTATTGGACAAAAGGTTCTTGGACTGAGGCTCCAGTGGTTGCGGTGTTCTTTTGTTCACCTTTTGAATAGACTGTGAATAATATGAATTTTTTAGTATGAGATACTACCTTGCAACACTTTTTAGGTGGAACAATAGTTGAAAATACCTCTAGTATTCTGTAGAGATGACCCCCCAGAGAAACAAATACACTACGAGGTCGAGACTCATAAACAACATGGTGTTTCGACATTATGGCTGGCCCAAGAGAACATCACAGACATCTAGTGGGGAAACTTCACATAATACCTCATCCTCGAAGGGTTGGATGTCATTTGACAATCATCACTGTTGGTTGACACGAAGATCTCGTCTCTGGTGAAGCTACCCGTTGTTGTATGGCTACCGGTGTGGTGTTGTCGACAATCCCAATTGTTTGATGACCTATGTTGAGATGAGGTTCTTCTGGACTCCACTATCACGAATAAAATGAAGCGGGGTCCCCTTCACCCACATCTGTGAATGAAAAAGGTGCTCCCCCTCTTTAGGATCTCTTGGTTCTTCTGGTTGAATTGTTGCGGTCGCAACAATAGGAGTGGTGTTTGCATCGATGATAAGTCTTTTGTCTATATTTTCTGAATCGGATTCTGAATTAGGGTTCGGCTCTTTGTCTTTGATCTTGGACACCAATTAATGTTTTGAGGGACATTCATCGGTATTGTGCCAAGGGAATTTGTGGAAATCACACCATTTTTCGGTGTCCTTATTCGTCTTCTTGTGAACCTTATTTTCCTGTGGCTTAGACTTCTTTTCAGGAGGTTGTTTGTTAGGGTCATCTTTATCATACTTTGGTTGTTGCGGATTTACAGACCCGAATTACCGTTTTTTCTGGTGCTTAAACTTCTGCTAGATTTTAACAACATATCGATAAGTAGAACCGAGTGATGAGATGTACAGAAAATACATTTCAGTTTATCTGTATCTATGTAGATCCCCACGGTATTTTAGAACCGAATGTCATTCACAGTCCTTAATACCCAGCTTGGTACGCAATGTATGGAAGGTATTGCTGAACTCTGGAACTACTTGGCCCCTTTATTGTCATAGTGTGGTCCATCTCATATACTGGTCCTCATAGTTACCAACAGGGTAATATTGTTCCTTTACCGCATCCACAAAAAAATACCAGGTTCGCTCGACCCCATATATTCGAGACTCCTCTGTGAAACTTTTCTCGCAGTAAGTTTCCCACCAATTTTTGACATGGGGGAGAGCCTGAAGTAGCGTGAAGGTGATCTTTTCTCTGTTCAAAAAATTGTGAATAGAGAAATAACCTTCTAACAGATTTAACCATTTTTCTAGGGCATCTGCGTCTATATGACCCTCAAATATAGGAATATAAAAATTGACTTGTACCTTGAAAGAAGAGGTGTCTCCAACATGGCCGCTTGATGAAGATGCGTCTATTGTTATTGGCAAGCGTTGAAGGATGTGGGCAAAATTCTCCATCATTTCGTCCCTCTGTCACGTGAGAGCTTGTTGAAGAAACATATTAATAGAATATTTTGCTCCATCCTTTTTATTTTCTTCCACCATGGAGGGTTTCTTGTGCGTGCGAGAGTGGTTGTCCTCAAGAGAGACAAGCTCAAGACCCAACTTGCTATAATCGGACCTCGTCGGGGACATCCACTGAAAAACGATCAAGAAAAGCCTTCTCTGATACCACCGATCCAGATTATTTTTTAGAACGAAATGAAAGAAGATATACTACAATGAAATACATATAAATATTTCCAGAAACAGAGAAATACAGTAATACACAATTTTCTGTCAATGAGCGAAAATGTACAAAGACTGGAAAAATACAGAGTGAAAGACTCGTTAGAATGGTGGCAGCTTATCTCTGAGAAAATATGTGATGGATACTCACATTCACAAGAATATGATTGTTACAATGAGGCTCCAAAGGCCTTTTTAACATAAGTAAAATACAAAATCCTAACCCTGGAAGATGAAAATCCAAAAGGTTTGTGGGCCCCGAAGAGGGTAGTTGATACGTCAACTTCCCGGGGGCGTAAATTTTGCATACGATTTGCATTTGGGGCGATAGATACATCATTGGAAAGGTATAAACGAGAAGAAAGACTTTTGATTGGCCTTGGTCAGTGCCTCAATCAAACAGCTAGGACCCAAATCCCCAAAAAACGTCGTTTAGGGCCTCAAAACGACCCCAGAAGTTTGGAACCTGAAAAACTACCGAAAAACTGCCAAGATAGAAAATTGTTTTTCAAGCCCATGGAATAGGTGGGTGGCCACTGATATCCACCTGGATCAACCCTCCCTCCTTAGGAATAAATTTTCTCCATTGCGTTGAGCTCTTGCGGGAGAGGGGGAAGCGTTTATTGAATCTGAATCTTGGTGAGCTGCTTGCCTTGCTGGAGAAGTTGTACTGCTTGGTTTGTGGAAGGTTGTAAAAAACTTGTGGCTGGAAGGGTTGTACCTTTTTAACAAGTTTGGTTACATGAGATGACTATGTGCAGAAATAATCCTGGCTCTTTACTTCAATATTGTTTACCTGCTTCTGTTGGACATAAGGTTCTTGGACTGAGGATATAGTGATTGCGATGTTCTTTTGTTCACCTTTTGAACAAACTGTGAAGAAGATGAATTTTGTAGTATGATATATTACCTTGTGGCACTATTTAGGTGGAACAATAGTCATAAATAACTCTGGTATTATGTAGAGATGACCCCCCAGATAAACAATGACACTGTGGGGTCAAGACTCATAAACAACATTGCGTTTTCACATATATGGTTGGCCCAAGAGAACATCACAAAAAATCAATGGGGAAACATCACATAATACCTCGTCCTCAAAGGGATGGAGGTTTTATGACCATCGACACTGTTGGCTGACATGAATATCTCGTCCCTGGCAAAGCCACCCGATGTTGTATTGATCTAAAAATGAAGAAGACTTGTATTCTTGAAATTATTTGCAAGATTTAATTCATGTGTTAAAATGCAAATGGATCAACTTTGAAACATAAATTTTATATAAACTACTCATTCAAGATGCATATAAATAACAACAATAAAAAATGAATAGAAAACACATAACACAACAAATGATAAAGGAGTTCACCCCTCTCTTGGGCTACATCTCCTGGTCCAGCTTCCAATGGATCTTTTGTATTATTTTCTCAAAGTGCTCAAATATGTGCTTTACATTGCTCGAAATGCAAAATAGACAACTCCAATGGCTTCAGAACGTCCAAAAACCCCTAGATGGGCTTTTTCGGCACCTCGTTTGGCCAAAAATTGAAGAAGATAGGCTTCCTGGAAGTTCCCCTTGAAACTTGTTGTCTCTGGATCGCCAAAATGCACCCTTGTTGCCTCAACCTAGCCCCCACGCACTTTTATGTGTTAAAACCCAGCACTAGGTGCAACCGCACAAACTGTGCAAACTATAGGACGGTTACACGCTGGCCCTTAACCGTCTAAGGCCCACGGGAACATAGCCACCATATGACCTGGCGCGCATAAAAAAAAGGTCCGAGTCCAAATCAAAGGACAACGGTTGGGTGCACCGGTGGTTCTATGCACACCACATGTGACCGGGCTCATATTAAAAAGGGCTATGTTAAAACACAGCGTGTGCCCGTGGTCATATTACAAGGTATACGACCGGGGTTAAAGTTTGAATGTGCGCGCAAAGGTTTAGACTGTGGCCATATTACATAACAACATAACCACGGGCTGGGGCTAGGCCCTAGCCCGACCCCCGCCCAAACTTTACAACATTTGAAATCAAATATATTCCGCACCATATAGTGTTAAGAAACACTATGGTGGCGCGTTGGTTGGTGGTCTTTGCCAAAGCTTTGCACACGGGTGGAGGTCACGAGGTCGAATCTGGTGGACTCCAAATAAATTTTAAACCAATATATAGGTGACACGTGGCGACCATTGATTGGGCCACGTGCCGCCATCCCATTCACTGCAAAAAAGCCACGTCATATGCCAACTTTCCACACAATTGCCTGCCACGTGTCGTACAACTTGCCACGTCAGCATCTGTATGGAATGTATGGACTATACAGTCAACATCCCCTTTTTTTTGCCTATTTGTCGTTTTGAACAGAACGCGATATCTCTCTCTCCCGACATCCGTTTGAACCCAAATGAGTTGCGTTGGGTTCGTTATGACAAGACCTACGCTAACATTCGATATGAAGCGATTCCAAGCACTTTGAATTTTGAGAAAAATTCGATCCCCTGGATCACACCTCGCCATTGGAAATCTTTTGGACCTCCAAAAGACTATTTTCAATCTATCTGAAGATGAGGGTATAGTTCCCTCACCTTTCCAACCTCAATCCACTTGGCTTTGCTTGGATTTGTACCTTTAAGACCAACTCGAAGATACTCCACATTTCCTCGTTTTGAAGTTCACATTCTCCTGTCAAGGATTGTGTCTTCATGCAGTTCTGTAAAATATTCTGGGGAGAAATCATCTATAGAAGGAATATGAACATGCTCTTCTTGATCATCAATCAAAGGAGGCTCATACAATTTCAAATTCTCAACATTAACAACTGCATACATTTGCATATAAGGAGGCAAATCTAAATGGAAGGCATTGTTACCAATCTTGTCAATAATCTTAAAAGGACCATATCAAATTGGTTTCAATTTTTTACCTTCTCCTTTAAGCCTCTCCTTACTAATGTAAAGACAAACTTCATCTCCAACTTGGAAACTATGATCAACACGATGCTTGTCATGTCTCATCTTGTACTTGGCTTGACTCTTTTCCAACTGCTCTTGCACCATTTGATGTATCCACTGAATTTGTTCAATGAACTTTTTTTCCCTATCAATGTCATATTGACCATCAATAGCAATATCCTTCCCAAAGATAAAATCTAAAGGAGATTTGGGCAAATTTCCAAAACATGCTTCAAATGGTGACGTTTGAGTTGATGAGTGCTTAGCTCGATTGTAAGCATGTTGAATGTAGTGTAAATGCTCATCCCAAAGTTTAGGATGCTTGCTGCAATAACCACGAAGAAGATGCACCATTGTTCTATTTACCACTTCTGTCTGACCATCGGTTTGCGGATGAAA
>ML786887.1:2700-25802 GCA_009831015.1 Picea engelmannii | reverse complement strand
ATATAAGGTTTGCTTGAGATCTAGTATCAAATAGAGTATCTATTTTGGTATGCTTTGAAACAACCCTTATGTGAAAAAGTTCAATTCTCTCTTTTTCTTGTCGAGTTACATTGAGATTATTGTTACTTGAAGAACTAGTACTTCCAATAGAACCATTACCTCGATAACCCATGGCTGTGATCTTTGTTTCATCACCTGAATCAGAACCTAAATCACGTTGTATGGTTGCAACTGTCTTTGACTTCCCTTTGTTGCCAAACTTTTTGGGTCTTCTTTCAGGATGAAGTTTCCAACAATGGTCTTCATCATGGCCATCTTTTAAACAATGTTTGCATGTGAATTTTTCTCCCTCTTTCTTAACAACAACATTTTTTTTTCCATTGCCCTTGAACTTCCTCTTTCCTTTCTCTCCATGACTGAAAGGCTTCTTGCTACCCTCATGAGTTTCATTCCTTCCTCTTGCTTCCAAATGAGTGGCCTGAACACAAACTTCATCTAGATTTGAAGGATTAAACATGAGTATTGTATGTCTCAAATAACTATGTAAAGCTCCAATGTATTTGAGTAAAGTTTCTTGAGAAGACAAATCTACTCCCAAAACCAAAGCTCTTCTCCTAAATTCTTGAGTAAAGATTTGCACATTTTGTCCTTTAGCTTGTCTAAAATTTTGCCAATCCATATTAGCTTTTTGCATATATGCCAATGGGTAAAATTGTCTTTTAATTCCAACAATAAAATCATTCCAAGAGGTTAAAATTTTACCATGTTTCTTCATGTCCTCCTGAGTTTTGGCTTCCCACCAAATGAGTGTTGCACTATCCAATCTTAAAGAAGCAAGTTGTATCTTAGTTTCATCATCTTGATTTTTTTGTATCCTACAATACACCTCAATCTGACGAATCCAATTATCTAATTTCTCAGCATTTACCTCTCCATTGTACATTGGCAATTCAAATTTAATATCAAGCTTTAACAAATGAATTTGTGAAGGAGTTTTACCATGTCCGTTTGGAGAATTTGGAAGAGGTCTTGAAATGGTAGAATAAGAAGAAGAAGATGGAGGTGAGGGTGGTGGAGAAGCACCATTCCCTCCATTTCCATTTGGAGTTTTATCACCACTGCCTCCCTTGTGCTTTGAAGGGTTGGAGCCTTCACCTTGCAATCCTGTATTCCTTTCCATGAAGAGTTTCATCATTTCTCTCATTTCCATGACAACCTTTCTGAGATCTTGATCTTCTATAGGAATATGTTCATGACTCTCTTCATGAGCCAGACTTGGTGAATGCCTCCTTGAAACTTGCGGTGATGATATAATCTTCCTTCTTGAAGGATGAGAACTTGGCTCTACAAGTTGACCTTCTCCTCTTGTGAGTTTCAAACTTGTGAGCATCAGAAAACAAAACACTTGCAAATAATAAAGTCTTCAAAAACCTATGCTCTGATACCAACTTGATCTAAAAATGAAGAAGACTTGTATTCTTGAAATTATTTGCAAGATTTAATTCATGTGTTAAAATGAAAATGGATCAACTTTGCAACAAAATTTTTATATAAATTACTCATTCAAGATGCATATAAACAACAACAATAAACAATGAACAGAAAACACATAACACAACAAATGATAAAGGAGTTCACCCCTCTCTTGGGCTACATCTCCTGGACCAGCTTCCAATGGATATTTTGTATTATTTGCTCAAAGTGCTCAAATATGTGCTTTACATTGCTCGAAATGCCAAATAGACAGCTCCAATGGCTTCAGAACGTCCAAAAACCCCTAGCTGGGCTTTTTCGGCACCTCGTTTGGCCAAAAATTGAAGAAGATAGGCTTCTTGGAAGTTCCCCTTCAAACTTGTTGTCTCTGGATCGCCAAAATGCATCCTTGTTGCCTCAACCTAGCCCCCACACACTTTTATGCGTTAAAACCCAGCACCGGGTGCAACCGCACAAACAATGCAAACTGTAGGACGGTTACGTGTTGCCCCTTAATCGTCTAAGGCCCACGGGCACATAGCCACCATATGACCTTGTGCGCATAAAAAAAAGGGCCAAGTCCAAACCAAAGGAGAACGGTCGGGTGCGCCGGTGGTTCTATGCACAACACATGTGACCGAGCTCATATTAAAAAGGGCTATGTTAAAACACAGCATGCGCCCGTGGTCATATTACAAGGTATACGACCGGGGTTAAAGTTTGAATGTGCGTGCAAAGGTTTAAACCGTGGCCATATTACATAACAACATAACCACGGGTTGGGGCTAGGCCCCAGCCCGACCCCCACCCAAAATTTAAAACATTTGAAATCAAATATACTCCTCACCATATAGTGTTAAGAAACACTATGGTGGCGCGTTGGTTGATGGTCTTTGCCAAATCTTTGCACGCGGGTGGAGGTCATGGGGTCGAATCCGGTGGACTCCAAATAAATTTTAAACCAATATATAGGTGACACGTTGTGGCCATTGATTGGGCAACGTGTTTCCATCCCATTCACTGCAAACAAGCCACGTCATATGCCAACTATCCACACAACTTCCTTCCACATGTTGTACAACCTGCCACGTCAGCATCCGTACGGACTGTACAGACTATACAGTCAGCATCCCCTTTTTTTTTTGCCTGTTTGTCGTTTTGAACAGAACGCGATATCTCTCTCTCTCGACGTCCGTTTGAACCCAAATGAGTTGTTTTGGGTTCATGACGACGAGGCCTACGCTCCTGTTCGATTTGAAGTGATTCCGAGCACTTTGAATTTTGAGCAAAATTTGATCCCCTGGATCATGTATGGTTGCGGGTGTGGCGTTGTCGACAATCCCAACTGTTTAATGACCTCTACTGAGATGAGGTTATTCTGGATTCCGCTATCAACAAAAAAATGCAGCGGGGTACCCTTCAACCACATTTGAGAATGAAAAAGGCAGTCCCCCTCTTCAGGATCTATTGGGTCTTCTAGTTGAATTGATGTGGTCGCGATAATTGCAGTGGGGTCTGCGTCGATGGTCAATCTTATTTCAGTATTTTCTAAATCAGATTATGAATCAGGGTTCAACTCTTTGTCTTTGATCTCAGACACCAATGAATATTTTGAGCGACATTCATCGGTGTTGTGCCAAGGGATTTTTTGGAAATCGCACCATTTTCCGGTGTCCTTCTTCGTCTTCTTGTGACCGTTGTTTTCTTGTGGTTTAGACTGGTTTTCAGGAGGTTGTTTGTTAGGGCCATATTTATCATACTTTGGTTGTTATGGATTTTCAGACCCAAACTCTGGTTTGTTCTGGTGCTTAAACTTCCACTCGATTTTAACAACATATCAATAAGGAGAATCGAGTGATGAGATTTCCAAAAAATCCATTTCAGTTTAGATGTATCTATGTAGAGCCCCACAATATTTTGGAACCAAATGTTGTTCGGAGTCCTTTATACCCAAGTTGGTGCGCAAGGTATGGAAGGTATTAGTGAACTCCGGAACTGCTAGGCCCATTTCTTGCTACAGTGTGGTCCATATCATACACTGGTCCTCATAGTTGCCAAGAGGGTAATATTGTTCCTTTACAACATCCACAAAAAAATCCCAAGTGAGCTCAACCCCATATATTCCAGACTCCTCTGTGGAAATTTTCTCACAGTAAGTTTCCCACCAATTTTTGACATGGGGGAGAACCTTAAGGAGCGCGAAGGTGATCTTTTCTCTGTCAGAAAAACTTGTGAACAAAGAAATAACCTTCTAACATATTTAACTATTTGTCTAGGGAATATGCATCTATCTAACCTTCAAATATAGGAATATAAAAATTGACTTGTACCTTGAAAGGAGATTTCTATCCAACGTGGTCGCTTAATGAAAATGTGCCTGCTACTATTTGCAAGCGTTGAAGGATGTGGGAAAAATTCTCCATCATTTCCTCCCTTTGTCGCATGAGAGATTTCTCAAGGAACATATTAATATAATATTATTCTCCACTGTTTTTCTTTTCTTCCGCCATGGAGGGTTTCTTGGGTGTGCGAAAGAGGTTTTACTCAAGAGAAACAAGCTCGAGACCCAACTTCCTATAGTCAGACCTCGTCGAGGACATCCACTGAAAAACGATCAAGAGAAGTGTTCTTTGATACCACTGATCCAGATTATTTTTTAGAACGAAATGAAAGAAAAGATACTACAATGAAATACACATAAATATTTTCAGAAATAGAGAAATACAGTAATACACAATTTTCTATTAATGAGTGAAAATGTACAAAGACTGTAAAAATACAGAGTGAAAGACTCCTTAGAATGGTGGCATCTTATCTCTGAGAAGAGATGTGACAACTACTCGCATTCGCAAGAAGATGATTGTTACAATGAGGCTCTAAAGGCCTTTTTAATATAAGTAAAATTCAAAACCCTAACCCCAAAAGATTAAAATCCAAAAGGTTTGCGGGCCCCAATAGGGGTAGTTGATACATAAACTTCCCGGGGGCGTAAATTTTGCATACGATATATGTTTGGGGAACTCAATACACCGTTGGAAAGGTATAACCGAGGAGAAGGACTTTCAACTGGCCCAAGTAACTGTCACAAGAAATCACTTGGGCCCCAAATCCCCCAAAAATGTCGTTTAGGGCCTCAAAACGGCCCTGAAAGTTTGGAACCCGAAAAACTGTCGAAAAACTGCCAAGATGGAAAACTATTTTTTGAGCCCGTGGAATAGGTGGGTGGCCATCGATATCCACTTGGATCAATCCTCCCTCATTAGGAAGCAATGGTCTCCATTGTGTTGACTTCCTGGGGGAGAGGGGGAAGTGTTTGTTGAATCTGAAACTTGGTGAGCCACTTATCTTGGTGGAGAAGTCGCATTGCTTGGTTTGTGGAAGGTTGTCACGAACTTGTGGCTGGAAGGGTTGGACATTTTTAACCAATCGGGTTACATGAGATGACTGTATGAAGAAATAATCCTTACGATTTACTTCAATCTTTTCGACCTGCTTCTATTGGACAGAAGGTTCTTGGACTGAGGCTACAATGGTTGCTGTGTTCTTTTGTTCACCTTTTGAACAGACTATGAAGAAGATGAATTTTGTAGTATGAGATACTACCTTGCGAAACTGTTTAGGTGGAACAATAGTCAGAACTACCTTTGGCATTCTGTAGAGATGACCCCCCAGAGAAACAATGACACTGTGGGGTCGAGACTCATAAACAACATGGTGTTTCCACATATATGGTTGGCCCAAGAGAAGGTCACATACATCCAGTGGGGAAACATCACATAATACCTCATCCTCCAAGGGATGGATGTCGTATGAAAATCGACACTGCTGGCTGACACAAAGATTTCATCCCTGGCAAAGCCACCCGATGTTGTATGGTTGTGAGTGTGGTGTTGTCAACAATCCCAACTATTTGATGACCTCTGTTGAGATGAGTTTCTTTTGGCTTCTTCTATAAACAAAAAAATGTAGAGGGGTCCCCTTCACCCACATTTGTGAATGAAAAAGGAGCTCCCCCTCTCCAGGATATGTTGGTTCTTCTAGTTGAATTGATGTGGTCGCGACAATAGCATTAGGGTCTACATCGATGATCTGTCTTATGTCAGTATTTTCTGAATCAACTTTTGAATAAAGGTTCATCTCTTTGTCTTTGATCTCGACCACTAATGAATTTTTTGAGCGACATTCATTAGTGTTGTGGCAGGGGATTTTGTTGAAATCCCACCATTTTTCGGTGTCCTTCTTCATCTTCCCGTGACCCTTATTTTCCTATGGCTTAGACTGCTTTTCAGGAGGTTGTTTGTTAGGGCCATATTTATCATACTCTAGTTGTTGCGGATTTTCAGACCCGAAATCCCGTTTGTTTTAGTTCTTAAACTTATGCTCGATTTTAACAGCATATCAATAAGCAGAACCGAGTGATGAGATGTCCAGAAAATCCATTTCAGTTTGGATGTATATGTGTAGAGACCCATGATATTTTAGAACTAAATTTCATTCGAAGTTGTAGATACCTAGCTTGGTGCACAAGGTATGGAAGGTATTGGTGAAATTATGAACTTCTTGGCCCCTTTCTTACCACAGTGTGCTCCATCTCATATACTAGTCCTCATAGTTGCCAACAGGGTAAAATTGTTCCTTTACCGCATCCAAAAAAAAATCCCAGGTGGGCTCGGCCCCATATATTCCAGACTCCTCTGTGGAACTTTGTTCACAGTAAGTTTCCCACAAATGTTTGACATGGGGGAGAGCCTTAAGGAGTGTGAAGGTGATCTTTTCTCTATCGGAAAAATTGTGAACAGAGAAATAACCTTCTAAGAGATTTAAACATTTGTCTAGGGCATCTCCATCTATCTAACCTTCAAATATAGGAATATCAAAATTGACTTGTACCTTGAAAGGATAGGTGCATCCAACGTGGATGCTTGATGAAGATGTGTCTTCTGCTATTGGAAAGTGTTGAAAGATGTGGGAAAAATTATCCATCATTTCGTCCCTCTGTCGCGTGAGAGCTTGATCAAGCAACAGATAAATAGAATCTTTTTCTCCATCGTTTTTATTTTCTTTCACCATGGAGGGTTTCTTGGGCGTGTGAGAGCGGTTTTCCTCAAGAGAGACAAGATCGAGATCCAACTTGCTATACTCGAACCTCGTATGGGACATCCACTAAAAAATGATCAAGAGAAGCCTGGTCTGATACCATTGATCCAGATTATTTTTTAGAACAAAATGAAAGAAGAGATACTACAATGAAATACACATAAATATTTCCATAAACAAAGAAATACAGTAATACACAATTTTCTATTAATGAGCGAAAATTTACAAAGACTGTAAAAATACAGAGTGGAAGACTCGCTAGAATGGTAGCAGCTTATCTCCGACAAGATATGTGACGGATACTGGCATTTGCAAGAAGATGATTGTTAGAATGAGGCTCCAAAGTCCTTTTTAACATAATTAAAATCCAAAAACCTAACCCCAAAAGATGAAAAGCCAAAAGGTTTGTGGGCCCCGATGGGGGTAGTTGATACATCAACTTCCTGGGGGTGTAAATTTTGCATACGATCTCCATTTGGGGCATTCGATATTGTTGGACACACAGAACACACTTAGAGGGGGGGTTGAATGAGTGTGGAGCTCTTTTAACAAAACTTCCCTCTTACACAAAACTCATTAGTTAGCAATCACTATTTACTCATTATTTATTGTTTTCATTTATAACCAGTTAAATGTGAACATATATCAGAAACATATATCAGCAATATATCATCAACAAATCAATGAAACAAGGAACAAAAATAACATAAGATGTATGTACAATTTTCTTTTTATTACAAACTTCAATCCTTGGTGTTTTTTTAGCAACAACTAAATAGAGTACAACTCTACAAGAGCACCACCTCTATATGAAAGACTCAGCTTATATCCTCAACACCAATTGATATGAGGCAACAATCCTCCACAGATATCAATCTGTCATAGGTATGTGACCTGTCAGTAGTGCAGCCTATGTGTGTATGCGCCCTGGCTCACTACAACCCACGTATGTACGCAGTCAATCTGTATTACAGCCTGCATATGACTTATGAGTTACTTAGGGTTTTGTTTTCAATATCAACTTAGATCCTCTGCAATCTTCAATCACATTTTCATCGGTCTTTCACTGTCCATTCTGATCTAGAACCAATCATAACACATCCAATCTCTCCAACAACTTATTCATGCTACTCAACCATACAATATGAATGTTACTCAATCATGTATAAGAAACCAATATACTATAGACATCATATCAGTACTGAATCATAAGAGTGTTTCTCACTCTATCAGCTAACACAAACCACATCACAATAGCATACCAAGAATTCCCTTGGAATTCACCACAAAAGAACTGATATTATCCATCAAGATAACAATGTAACCATACTAGAGTCTCAGTGGCAGATTTGAGCCCACAGAATGAAGATCTTGAATCTGCTTCAGTATTTAACAGCCAGTCATTAGCTCAAACACCAATCTCCATGACTTCATCCACTGTATGCGCCATGTCTTCATACATCCCACGTATATACGCGTTCTGACCCATTGCAACCTACGTATACCTCAGAAAATAGGGTTTATGAACCTCCGAGACTTTTTTCGTCGATATTTCAGACATGCCGAAACTTTGAGGCATTCATGAGATCCTCCATACTCTTTCTCTCTCGGAATATATCTTCAATCATGATCAAGAGATACACACAAAAGATACACAAGAGATGCTCCCAAAAATGTACATTTCACAAGAGACCCTTGCCTCTTATTTATACTCTTCATCTTCTAGGTCACTTAACTTTATCATTTAAATAATAATTTCTTCTTTGCAAGCTCTTTGACTTCTTTGACCTTTTGGGGCTTCAAGCCAACATATGAGGGTCCTCCAACTTCGTAAGGCCATAACTCTCAAACTATGAAGAGTTATGTGGCATTCCACATACCACCGAAAATGGCATGACAAGCACTATCCATCTAGGATAGTTTCACCAACAACTTCACTGATTTTCATCTCATTATTCCACATATGAGCATGGGTTCTCCAACCATACTTCAAGGATAAATCATCCATAAAGTGTCTTCCCATGAGGGATTTCACCATAAGGGGATCACTTTGGAGTTCATCCATTTCTGAACCTTATCAACCATTATAAGACAATAATGATTCATCAATCCAAAAATGAATTATATCAATGACAACTCATTGATCCATCTTCCTCTATGTATGACATCATATGACTATGATTCCACTTGACATCTATCCATTCACAAGATAAAATCAATTATTACTTGACATCAATCAATCACTTGACATCAATCCTTTGACATCAATCAGTCAAACCATTGGCATCAATGAAAGCATGATCGAACAATATCCCCCTTTGACATTGATGGAAATACCAACATTGATGTGAACACCAATTACCAATTATTTATGTCAACACATAGATAAGGCATGATCTACATCAATAGTCAATGTGAATATCTTTCCTCATCAATAATCACCAATCACATCAATGTGATTATCTCACCCCCTTTGACATCAATGGAAAAGGGTCATTCTCCTCTTGGGGTTTCCCCCCCTACTTGAACTCTCCTTGGGTCTGCTCTCCCTGCTTGAACTCTCCTTGGGGCTGCTCTCCCTGTCTGAATTCCCTTGATCTTCCTCTGAATAATCTCTCTTTTTAACAAGGGATATCACTCTAATGTAATGATGAAGATACATTGCTCTTACTCCCCCTGTGACCATTGCTCCCCCTGGAACTATGCCTCTGTGCTCTTTCTTCAAGTATAGGGATCTTTTCTCCTCCTAGAAGCATGGGAAGAATAATGACCCCCCCTATGGGTATGTCTCCCCCTATCTTCTCTGCAATATGAACAATATGCTACCATATGACGATCCTTGGACCTGTTTATGCATCAAACTCATGTCATACCAGCCATCATGAAACAAAATATATTTCAACAACAAAATAGAGAATCATGAGTATAACATCACCCATGTACATCATGTACCAATTGTATGGCCATCATGCACAATGCCCATGTACATCAACATCATACAATGTGCCAAAAGATCTCATCAATGTAATGTATCAACCATATGCCAACATGTGTGTCTACCAATGTTCCAACCATGCCAACCATGTGCATCTGCCAAACAATGTGTATCCACCAATGTGTCAACCATGCCAACCATGTGCATATATCAACATTCCAAACAATGTGCATCTACTAATATGCCAAACAAGTGTCATATCACTCATGATATGTCTCCATCATGAACCAAGTGCCATAATTTGGAATAATCAAGTAATACCAATGGTGTACTGTCATCAAGAATATGCCTTCTATGAGTGTACCAAACATGTACATCAACATGTATCACCACTTGTACCAAGCAATTACATCAACCATGCACCAATACCACAACATGATGAATCCTCATACATGTATGCCAAATCCTCCATAAAATATGTGTTAATCAAACTGCTAGTAGGTGCCTCTACCAATGTATTAGAGATACACCAATCATGAATCAAATATAGATCATCAATGATGTACATGATCACCTCATCAAATCAGCAACTACATGTCCCAATATGTATTCCAACCATATGCCAAATGCCTGCACCAAGATATCCAAAAATTGCTTCAATAATACATCATAAGATATATCAATGAAACTCAAATATGTACCAACCATGTACACCAACAGATCAACATCAATCCTCCATTCACTACATCAAATACTAAGCATCCAACAACACATGTACTGGTAGTATTCTCCAATAGATAAATGACATCTCTAGCTAACATCATCAAGAGATATCACATAAATAAGGAGCCATAACTTCACTATCATAACCAACATTGTTCTTCAACAGAAAATTCCTCAATCCATACTCATGGGTTAGTGCCATGCATCCAATATGGTCTTTCATTATTTTTTATCATCACTTTACATAATCCAATATAGAATCATCAAAAACTGTAGCAAACAGTGTCAGAACCTGCAACAAACAATGTCAGACACCGCAACAGAGTGTTATACCATCACATCAAGCTACAACCCATGTGCATTTTATTTTTTCCAAGGCTTTACCACATATACATGGCCTGTTGCACAACATATCGCATATGTACACGACCTATTCATAGGTCAGTCTGCGTATGTACGTGACTGATACCACTATCACTCGCGTATGCTTCAGTATATGACACACTTGATCTTCCCTTAAGGCTTCCATTCTTCTCTAGTTTATCAGTCTTCTTCACCCACTTCTGAAGGTGACCCCGCTTCTCAAAACTTCATCTTTGAGCTTCCATATTTTCAAAGATGTCTCCCTTTCATACTTCATTCCTTATTATAGTCATGCTATGTGAAGTCTTCATCATAGACTTTCTTCTTGTGTTCCATCACTCCTGGGACTTGTGGCCAAATCCACTACAGTTGTATCATCTCATGCTGTGACAATGAACAACAATGTTTCCTACTTGGTCACATCTCTAACACCTTATGGTGTTATGAAATATTCTTTCATTTCTTCTTGCATAAGATCTGCACTCCAAAGATTTGTGACCATATTCATTACATGAATAACATTGATCATGAAAAATGCTTTCATACCTTTGCTTTGGTGTCCATCTTCTTTGAGGTGTAAAGGTAGCTTCTTAATTTTTTTCTTTCTTAGTTCTTTTGAAACTTTCCTTTCCTTTTGTAGATGGTTGACTTGCAACCTTTTCTTCATCCTTTACCTCATGCTTCTTTGAGGTGTTTTCTTGAACATGTGTAGCTTCTTTCTTGTATCCAAGACATGATTTATCATTTTGTGATCTTTGACTTTCCAAGATCTCATTCAAGATTAGTGAGCTATTCAAGAATTTGTTTGACTTCTCTACTTTCTTTCTAAGATCAACAACTTCAGCTTCTAACTTATGACATGACTCTTCCTTTTCATTAATTTGATTCTACAATAGTTACTCTACCGTTTTGGATTCTTTAATTTGGGTCTTGAGATGGAAAATAGTTTCAAAACTTTTGCTAATCTCATCATCTACTTTTATATCTTCTTTCTCATTATTTAGTCTTGTGATATATTCTTCCTTTCTTTCTAATTGAGTCTTATTACTCACTTCTTGTTCCTTGAGCATTTCCCTTAACTTCAAAATGTTCCTTTTACTCCTCCTAAGAAACTTCTTAGTGTTATCCGAAATATAGATATAGTCTATATAATAGTGGTCATTGCTATATTCATATAAACCATATTCAACTTTCTTTTTAAGTTCTAATAGATCTTCTTCTATTCTTTCCATGGGATAACTACCATCAAACTCTACACAAACTCTTTCGATATTTTATTCTTCACTTGTAGAGAAAAAATCAACATCATCACATTTTGAATCATTGCAATCTAGAGTCTTTGGAGATTCTTTACCTTCATTTGAAATACCTTTGAGATCTTCCTTTTTGCCAACATCATCACATGATTCTTTGCTTTCATTTGAAATGTCTTCAAGATCTTCATTTGTGCTAACATCATTACTTGATTCTTTGTCTTCATTTGAGATGTTTTCAAGATCACATTTAGAAATAATGCATTCAATAGTTTTTGGAGATTATTTACCTTTAATGATCTTGATGGAGAGGTATTCAATATATTCCTTCTCCTTCTTGCTTTGATATGTCTCCTATAGATTTATCCATATATCCTTGGTGGAATTGCATTTTCCCATGCTCTCTTTGATAGGACCTGAGAGTCCTCTAAGAATAGTCGTGAGAGCCAATGCATCATTCTTCTTTCCTTCCCTTTGAGATGAAAACATTGACTTGTTCTTCATTGAAACTGATCCACCAATGACTACCTTCCAAATACCTTATCCCATATCTTTCAAGTGTACTCTCATCTCTATTCTCCAAGTAGAATAGTTTTCATCATCAAGGATTGGAAATTCATCATCCATTTGTGTGTCTATAGATATCATCCAAGCTTGTTAAGGCTTATAGTGAAGGCCCTCTCTGATACCAATTTTTGGACACACCGACCACACTTAGAAGGGGGGGGTGAATGAGTGTGGAGCTCTTTTCACAAAACTTCCCTCTTACACAAAACTCATTAGCTATCAATCACCATTTACTCATTACTTATTGCTATCATTTATAACCAGTTAAATGTGAGCATATATCAACAACATATATCAGAAATATATCATCAACAAATCATCACCACAAGGAACACAAAGAACACAAGATGTATGTACAATTTTCTTTTTATTACGGACTTCAATCATTGGGGGTTTTTCAGCAACAAATGAATAGAGTAAAACTCTACAAGAGAAATAGCTCTATATGCAAGACTCATCTTACATCCTCAGCACCAACTGAGATGAAGCAACAATCCTCCACATATATCAATATGCCACAGGTACGCGACCTGTCAGTAGTGTAGCCCGCGTGTGTACAAGCCCTGTCTCACTACAGTTAGCCTATGTATGTGGTCAGTCTATATTACAACCTGTGTATGCCTTTTGAGTTACTTAGGGTTTTCTTTTCAATATCAACTCAAATCCTCTGCAATATTCAATCACATTTTCATCTGTCTTTCACTGTCCAATATGATCCATAACCAATCAAAACACCTCCAATCTCTCCAACAACTTATTCATGCTACTCAACCATACAATATGAATGTTACTCAATCATGTGTAAGCAACCTATATACTATATCCATCATATCAGTACTGAATCATAAGAGTGTTGCTAACTCTATTAGCCAACAAAAACCACATCACAACAACATACCAAGAATGCCCTAGGAATTCACCAGAAAACAAATAATAGTATCCATCAAGATAACAATGTAACCATACCAGAGTCTCAATGGCAGATTTGAGCCCACAGAATGGAGATATGGAAGTTTCTTCAGTCTTTAACATCCAACTATCATCTCAAACACCAATCTCCATGACTTCCTCCATTTTGCGTGCCATGTCTTCATACAGCTCGCGTATATACGTGTCCTGGCCCATTGCAACCCGCGTATACCTCACAAACTAGGGTTTCTAAACCTCCAAGAGTTTTTCCGTCGAGATCTCATACATGCCAAAAACTTTGATGCATTCATGAGATCCTCCATACTCTCTCTCTCTCAGAATAGATCTTCAATCATGCTCAAGAGATACACATAAAAGATACACAAGAGATGCTCCCAAAAATGTACATTTCACAAGAGACCCTTGCCACTTATTTATACTCTTCATCTTGTAGGTCACTTGACTTTATCATTTAAATAATAATTTCTTCTTTGCAAGCTCTTTGAATTCTTTGAACTTCTGGGGCTTCAAGCCAACATATGAGGGTCCTCCAACTTTGTAAGGCCATAACTCTCAAACTATGAGGAGTTATGTGACATTCCACATACCACCAAAAATGGCATGACAAGCACTATCCATCTAGGATAGTTTCACCAACAGCTTCATTGATATTGATCTCATTATTCCACTTATGAGCATGGGTTCTCCAACCATACTTCAAGGATAACTCATCCATAAAGCATCTTCCTGTGAGGGATTTCACCATAAGGGGACCACTTTTGAGTTCATCCATTTGTGCACCTTATCAACCATCATAAGACAACAATGTTTCATCAATCCAACAATGCATCATATCAATGACAACTCATCGATCCATCTTCCTCTATGTATGAAATCATATGACTATGATTCCACTTGACATCTATCCATTCACAACAATCAATCGATTATTACTTGACATCAATCAATCAAACCGTTGGCATCAATGAAAACATGATCCAACAGATACATCGATTGAAAGGTCTAATCAAGAAGAATGGATTTCAACTAGCTCAAGTAAGTGCCCCTGGCAGTCATCTGGGCCCCAAATCCCCAAAAAACGTCATTTATGGCCTCAAAACGCCCCCAAAATTTTGGAACCCAAGACACTGTCGAATAAATGCCAAGATGGAAAACTATTTTTCGAGCCCGTGGAATAGGTGGGTGGCTACCAATATCCACCTGGATCAAATTCCTTACTTGGTACTTTAGGGAATTTGGTTGGCTTGAAACCTTTTTTTGTTTGAAGACAATTTTGTTCCATCCTTAAAAAAAAATTCTCAATGTCTAATATTGCTCCCTTATTATAAGAATAGTCTAGAGTATAAGAAACCCAAGTTTATGGGTGAACTCAGGGTGGACAAGTCCAGGCCTTGGTGTTTTTATGATATTGATTACAACAATTCTATTTGTGGATATAGGATTGTGTTACATCTAACTGACCTCAAATATTTTCATTTCAAAGAAAATGGACAGAGATGAAAAAAAAATTTAGTTATTTTATGGCTTTATTTCTAAAGTTTTCTCTACGATGAGGATTCACTTCTCTACATGTTTTTGGAGACTCTGGTCTAGTCATTAATTGCCTATATAGTTCTATTCAATTAAATAATATCAACTTAAGGACAATGGACGACGAACTTCAGGAATTTTCTAGTTTATTTTCTTAGATCGATTTCACTCATATATATTTTGATGATATCATTTTTATGGCGAGGAGTCCCCACAGTCTTGGAAAACAACTAAGAATCCTCAAGGGTTTTTTCTCCAATATGGGTATGATTGTTAATACTTACAATACTAAGGTCATGATCATTAAATCTAATAAGATCACTTATGATACCTTTGTATATGAAAACAACAACTTCGAGGAAGTAACTTCATACAAATATCTTGGAATCGATATTCACCACAAGATCAACTAGAATTAGAGCATTGAGAAAAGGATTATTGGGGGATGTAAATCTTATTATAGGCTTGAAAACAGTTGTCAATTAGTCGATCTTTGGATATGGAATAAGACCAAACTCTTCTTTGAGACTCTTTTATGCCTATTATTCTATATGGATGTGAAGTCTGGGGATGCACTATCTCTCGTGAAACATGGAAAATATAGAGAAAATCCAAAAGAATTTTATAACCTATAATCTCAAAATTAAAGGAAATACACCCTATCCCATACTCCACTTAGAGGAAATCCTTCCCCCCATTGGGAGCACGACTATGACTAGATACCTGATGTATAAGAACAAGTTAAACAACATGGAAGAAAAGAGGCTTCCAAAAATTACTCCAAAATCCATTTGTAACCACCTTTGACACTAGTGAGGATGGCATAATGATGCCCAATCTTGGCTAAGCCATTGGAGAATCATGGAAGAGACCATTTTTAAAAATAAGGATACCATTAAAAATATTATAAAATCAAAATTTAAGGAGAAAATACACTGTAAAAAAGACTTAGAGGAAAATATAAAATTAAGGTATTATAAGGATGTAATCAACCCTAATGTAGAAGATCGAAATTATCTCTTTGTTTTGACAAGTGTAAAGAAAAAAATAAGCATTGTTATGATAAGAACAAATTCTCACGAGCTCCATAGTGAAACTGGGCATTGGTCAATTCAAAAAATGCCATGGGATGAAAGAGTGTGCCACCTTTTTGACACTAGGAAGGTTGAAGATGAACATCACTTTTCTTAGATTGTCTAGCCTATACCTAGATTAGATCTCAATTTCAAAATATTTGTCACTACCAACCTTCCTAACATTTTAACTCAAAAAAACTATTGTGATCTTGGAAAGCTTCTCTTAATGTTTTTTGAGCACATAAACAAAATTCTAAATAATTGCAAGTAATCCCTTACCCTATTAAGGTTCGATAGAATAAAAGACCCAACCCTCTAGGAAACTGTACGATGGACGACCCGGATATACCTCTCGGAGTTACTCTATCAGAGTATGTCTACATAGGTTAGGTTACTCCGAGAGATACTCAGTGATGGACGGTCGAGATATGTTAACCAAAGATCTAATGATAGAATTTTAGAGTAGATTCCATCAGTCTCTCATCCCCCTTCGCGTACGACCCTTGGTATCAGACCATTCCTTGGGAGACACCTATCCCCTACGCATTGGAGGGTTGACACCAACCATGCGATCATGACGACACCTTCCTCTTGCGATCGATAAGAAAGATCATTGGAATCTACAATCGATTTTTCATTTATTTAGGTCACATGGATGGTCAATATGGATCCATCAAAGTCTTTCTTTCGGGGTGTCTTCCATCGCAGTGATCCAAAGGAACCCAAACACCTCACGACGATGAATGTTCATGATCACTCCATTCTCTGCTTCGATTGATTGATGGACCGGATCTTCGATCAAAGTCTCCTCTGTCAAAGTCCCGCTACGGGTATGATCACATTTCACTATGATGGTTACGAACCTCGGTCGATGGTGTAGATATTCCTTCCCCTGGATCCAACAATGGACGGATAAGGTGGGTTGTGTAATGACATGGGGTCTGACAAATATTCCCCCCTAGTCCCTCCTCTAATCCTCGATAGAAATGTAACCTCTTTGGACACGGTGGTGATCCTAGTCATCAGGGTATGTCATGATGACATCACCTCTTTAATTGGTATCATTCAAATGAGACCCACTGAGATCTACGGTGGAGTTTTAATGCAGTCTCATCATGATGGATGACCTAGATCATCCCTCAGGGTTCCAGGGTCATTCTAACCAAGAGGATCCTGACCGTATTAATCTCCACTAATCTAATGATCTAGAACCATCCATAGACACCCTACGATAGATCAACAACCTTCCTTTATTTCAAAGTACTCACTCCATGGTTGTCACTCTCAACACCGATGGAGGGTCAGGATCTATCTTCCTTCCATATCAATGGTTGAGATTGTGTCTCACCCTCGTTCTGATTAAGGGTCTATATTTAACCCCTGTTCCAAATCAATGGCCACGATCATCTAAGCGAATTTAGGGTTTCCCACTAGTTTAACAGTCGATTCAAGACTTAGTCTCTTTCACTAAAATATTTCCCCTCACTAGCTCAACATTTTTTGTTATATAGAGAGAGAGCTAAGAAGAAATCATATTTTTTTTATTTTACCCATAATCACTTTTTATAAGTAAGTTATTTTTATACTTACATTTGAAGTAATAACGATAATTTATTTTTATACATAATTTCTTAGAGTAATAACTATTATGAATAACATTTGAAAATAGGTTTTTCCACCTTTACAAAGATCTGTTACAATAAATTAAGGAAGGGAAACTGATGACCTTTATTGCGGACGAACTGAAACCTGGCATGATGTACTCCATGATCCTGTCCATCTTTCGCTCAGGCTGGGGTTTTCCTTTATAGAAAACCAGAGTTTTCCTAAGACCGATGCACTGAGACAAGCTCGTTGCGAACGGTTCTGTCTAAACCGATGGCCTCCTAGTATCCCGACACCGTCAATATTTTAGTGCGAACGCATGATTTCTAATTATTTATTGGAACAAAGAATAGCCATTGTCTATCAGCAGCATCATGAGGGAATCCTGGAATACGAATTCTCCAATTAATGTTCTGTGAAAAGTCCATAAATTCAAACCAAGAAGAAAGCAGACTTACTATCTGGTAACTCCCATGTATCATATTGATACAAGTACAAGGTTGGTATAATTATATCCAAGTCTAGTGGGTGGCCTCCTTGGACCTTATCCTTCATATAGAAGCCCACTAACTCCTCTTCTGTGGCATATAATCTCAACCCTGGAATCCCAATTTACTCTTCCCGTTGCACAGCCCCATTGTTGTAGACTTCTTTTAACATAGGCAACCCCAATCCCGATTATGAAAGTGCCTGTAGATAAGTTGGAAAAATATTTCGGAGATTTGACGCCGGGCATGGATTGAAACATAAAATCGATATTGAAGGGTTCACGCGCGTGAGGAGCAGAGTTCATTGATTTAACATTTTCTCGTTCAAAGTCATTATTAATCGATTCTTCTGCGTAATGATAGTACCATCTTGTTTCGTTATAATATCTGAATTTTTTTCCTGAAATGGCATCACATCTCTCGCTTGGATGTGATTTAGTGTGGTGCGAGGGATACTATAATTTGTTGGGATTGGAAGTGCGGTGCCATTGATATTATGGGTTGGATTCAGTTTAATTGGTTTGTTCAATTATATAATAATTACTTTATGTGGACTGAAATTGAATTTTCTATTCGTATTTTTATTGTTTTGGTTTGGTTTGTAGGTTTAAAATTAAATTAAAAATTAAGAATTCTCCTAGGTGGGTGAAGGGTAGTTGGTGATGGAGTTTACTATTAAGAAACTTTGTTATTAAGAAACTTTGTTATATGATGTCACATGTTTCAAATCTAGAATTACTTGGTTTACTTTGTGTGTCAGTATGGGACATTGATGTAGATATAGAAAATCTTAGGGTTCATGACTTAAATCATTACAACAATATATTCTTTATGAACTCAACATGTGGGTTGTTCCAACCAATATATAGGGAATAACTTTTAGAGTAAAATGAATCAAGGGCTGAAATTTGTACACATGATACTTCACCATTCCATTCGTACTTAAAAAATTTCATAACCTGAAACCAAGCCAAAAAAAATTGGGAGAGAAAATTTCAAGAAGACTTGTTTCAGACTAGTTTCAATACTAGTAAAAAACCCTAACTTGAAGAGAATGTATCTCCAAAAATACAACAAATAAAGATATGAAAATTTGACCCAATTTATATCTATATGTCGCATCTACATCATATAAATTCCAGATCCTGAAACCTTCCAGAAAAAAAGTTGTAGTGAAGATGTTGGTCTTGAGGATTGTCTAGGTCTCATAGCAAATGTTAAGAACCAAATATCAAAACAACATAAAAACCTCAGAATAAGTACTAAACTTCTTGAAAAAGAGATAAATTAAGATAATAATCCTCTTCGAGGGGGAAGCCTCCTTATACATCATATGAATTCACAATTACCAAATGATTCCAAATGAAAAGGTATTCTTGGCATATAGAGGAGACTAGGAGGTACAATTACAACTAATGGACCTAATCCCACATAAATAAAATAACAATACTAATGTAATATGTCTGAATTAAGGGGTAATGTGCCACGAATTAGGGCTTAACACTTTCATTCCATAACCTACTATGAAGTCATATTCAGGTGAAATGGAAATACACTGGGAATAATCTCAGATGAACAAAGATCCTGAGAAGAGGAACAGAATAAAGTCAAAGAAGAAGAAACAACATTAGAAGCGACAACCAAAACCACAACTCCAACCTCTGAATCAACAACATCAATAGAAGAATAAAGGAAAATAAAAAAAAATTAATCTAATGAGGTGGGATAAAACAAAGAGAGAAAAAAATCGAAAGAGAAAGAGCAAAGAAAACAAAGGGAAGTTGAGGAAGTAGCAACAACCAAGCGACAAAGGAAAAAGGAAAAATTGCATAAGAAAAAGGAGGACATAAATGAAATGAAGAGGAATATGAAGGTAAGGAGACAACTGAAGCCAAAGATGTAGCAGAGGATAAAGAAAAAGCAATAGTGAAAGAAGAATGGAAAGCAACAACGAAGAAAAGAGTTGTTGATGAAGCCAAAAAAAATAATTTGACGATGAGCAAAGTAAATGGGATGAGGAAGCATTGAAAAATGATGATTCCCCATGGATACATATATCCTAGGATTATTTGTGGAAGAGCCTCTCACCAGTGAGAAATTCCCACTTAGAGAACTTGGATTGGGACTCTACACAACCTCTAAGGATAACAAGGTGGCTAATCTGAAAACATTTTAGTTTGATAAGGCCTCTTGTAAAATTGTACAACAAAAAACGAATAATCTCTCAATCACTGTGATATCCCCCCTATCAGTGGTCACAAAAAACCCAGTGACATAAGATGTCAGAAAAGATCCACTCTCCATTAAATTCGTTGAAATTACCTTCATGATGGCATCAGAACAGAACATGAAGGACCTAGTCTCGGAAAATAAGGAAAATGATGAATGGATTAGAGAACTGGAAGAAGAAATTAGGCAAGAAAAGAAAGATAAAGTGAGCCTTAAGGAGTTCAAGATAGGGACAAAAAGAGTTAGAATAGAACTCCATGAGATGTCTACTGACATGTATGAAAATATCCAAGTCTTCCATCAATTGGAAGCATAAATCATAGCCCAACACATCTTGGTACAATCCAAGAATGTCAAATTTATCACCATTAGAGAAGGTCCAAACGACATGCAACAATGCATTGTTGAGAACCTGGATTCCCAAGTCGAGTTGCCTCACATTTCGGAGTGGTAAAGGAAGATTGACCAGGTTTCCCTTAATATCTTCCAACAAGACAAAGATAAAGTTGAAAGGGAAACAAGGAGTTCACTTTCCATCTGTGCACAAATTCACAAGGCAATGCACATTTTAAAACATAAAGGGAACCTGCCTCCCATCAAGGCACTCAGAAAAACCAAAAATAATGAGAAAATCATTGAAGAAATCTAATAGAATATAAAATAGAGACAAGAGGAATCTCAAACAACAACAATTGTAACAACATACTTGATGGAAGAACATCTATTCAAGCAATACAAAAAACAAAATATGATCCAATATTTTATGCTTAACTTGACAAGGGATATGAAAACCCTCTCGCACAACTTGGCCTCCCATGAAGCTTCCTTGGAAACACTCCTGTACCATAGATTCATATCCATCGTAGGAAAACATGAAGCTTGGGAAGCTTACCTGAGAGACAAGGACATGTAAAGAAAGAAAAAACAACAAATTCAAATTTGTCTACAACTATCTCCTATTTTGTCTTTTTTTCAATCGTAATAAGTTTTGTCTTACTGTAAGACTTGTCAACATCACTTGAGAAGAGGAAGTCGAAAATACTTGTAACTAGTTCTTGTTGAATTCAATAATACCCCTTGGGAATTTACTAAGAGTACTATAAGAGAAGGAAGAGGCCCATTTTGAAATGACTCTTCAAGCATTGTAAAATTCAAGAACTATTTTCAAAATTAATATTGAGAATCCCTCATGGCCAATTTTGTTGGGAGAACTACTCTCGTTGATAGTTATCTTTTTTTGAATTATTTCAAGTAGGTTTTTATGTTGTTTACATGCGTTTTAAGAATTTTATTTTTTTTATAGACTTTTCTTCTACAAACATAAATTCTTCTTGCAGTTTAGTTTATTCTCTCTGGTTATTTATCCTGAGATGGTGAGTAGTTTATGCATGTAATTTTATATGTTGGATTAATATGGTTACATCTTTTCATGCATATGTCATAAAACTTTGTTTCTTCTTAAAAGCTATGTGGAAGAAGTCTTTGCATGGATTAGTAGAATTTATGGCTGCTCATTAGTTACTGCGGTTGCTCCAATATAGGATAGGATAAATTAGATTTTATTTTTGCAAGTAGTTAGTTTTCATATGCATTCTCCATTTCATTCATAACCATTGAATCATCCCCCCCCTCCCCCAACCAAGTAATAGCAGTCGGGATAGAATCCATATGGGTCTCCTAAACCAAATGATGCATAGTCTAACTGGGATTGTGTTCTGGGAAGTACCCCTATCTGTTGAATGGAAAATTTCCTCCGTCAACAAAACATCAAGGGTTAGCTTATGTAGACATCATACAAAAGTAAGATCTATCCCCCAAGTTGTCGCAAGTTATTGATTTCATAAGTCTCACACTCTTGATATGCATCAATATTTTATCATGTTTACTATCCATGGATCATGGAGAATTACTCAAAAGATTTTCCATAAAAAAATTCTTGGAAAAAAATAATAATACATCCAACAATATTACAAATTCTCCAATTGTGAATTGGTCACTTTATCCATTGAACCATAGATTTTAGATAAAGGCCATCCAAATATTCATTATATAATATGAGTAAAGACTTTATATGAAATTAAGTAGATTAGATCACAATCACATTCACTCATATTCATCCATGTCAACTATTATCATAAAAAACATTCGAGTAATGTTTCAATGAATGAAATTATAATAATCCATGGACAAAAAAGAAGAATATAGGAATTAAAAATTTGATTTTGCTACTTTTCTATTATACCCATGGTGGGTAGAAGAATGATAATGCATTTGATACAAAATATGGAAGCATTTATCCATTTCAAAGGATTATATTCATGCTCCAATTTCCATAATATCATACCTTCTAGTTAGTACACATTTTGTAACATCCCGATCTAGCGCACTTACCAAACTTATTCTTTGAGGACACTTGCTCACAAGTGATCTGGCTTTTTATGATGATAAAACTTTCTTTCATTATGATGTGTTAGTTATATGACAGGATGTTTTCACTACATTGATGAAGACAGGTGCTGCTGACTTAGTTATAGTGAGTGTGCAGGGTTTCGGACCTTGAGGATGCAGAGGCATCAGTGGAACTTCCTTGGACTCCGGATTGAGTCAGGGAGTGGGTTGTTTGAGTTGTTTCATTTACGATGATATTGTTTCGTTTTGATGATATACTATTGATTTTATGATATGTTGTGGACATGATCTGACATGATGGTTGATGATGCAGGATGACGATAGCTTGCCGACCGGACTCACATATGGAGTAGAGGGGCCACACACGAGATCCAGAGAGATTGAGGGAGAGGTGTGGACAGCAGCCCTGCCACAGCCTACTAGC
>ML786886.1:436788-455619 GCA_009831015.1 Picea engelmannii | reverse complement strand
TTGTTGCAACAACCAAGAAAATTATGAGAGGAATCTTATACTTGGAGAAAATCTAAATTCCCTTATGGAATTAATTTGAATTTCTAAATGAAGATTTTATAAAATTCTCTCATAGTGATTGTATTCATGTGATACATATGAGATAATATTTATTATAGTTGGAATGTTTGGGAAGAAAAACTATTGTTGGAGACACTGGAGCCTATAAACGTAGAACCTTCGTGAGGTTCTGGTAATGAGTTAGCGATGTCCATGTGTGTGAAATCCTTGTCAACATGGATCATTGAGGGACTATGTAGTAGTGAAGGGATACCTGAGCTTGGAAGGGTGAGTGCAGTAGGGAAGAGGCAACTCAAGGATGCTTATGGCATAGTAGTTGTAATAATGAGCGTGTGTCAAATGGAACAATGAGCTGACTTCTTTCCTGAAGCAGCTCTATGGAATAGAGAAAATGTCTTCCAACTACAGTATGAATACATGAATTGGTGCTTGAAATTAGAGCACCAAGTGGATAAAAAGCTTCATTAGAAAAGACATGAATTTTTTTGAAGAATTTTGAATGCACATGTATAAAATGCACTGAGGACAGTGCATAAATAAGGGGGAGTGGAATGTAATAACCCCAGTTTGAACCCAAAATTGTACATATAAATGTAATTATACATATAAGTTGGTGAGTTGATGGTACAAGTTCTTTAGTTTAGTTTTGCATGCATTGATTCAATGCGCATGAATCCCATACCAAAAGAGTGCTCACATTTTATAATGTATCATGCACTTTTGTAAGTGTGTGAGGATTCCATGCTAAAGTAAGGGTGCGCACCATCTTGAGTTTTGCATACAATGGAGTAAGTGTGTGGTTTTGAGGCCAAAGTACATGTGCGGTTATTAGGATGGAGAGTCAGGTGTTTAATGGCTAGTGAGCCATCATTGTAATATGTAATCACATGAAAATATTAATGAAAACACATTACTTCTGCAAACCAACCATGTAAAAGAGTATGGGGGGATAAACTCCACTAGGTATGGAAAAGGGGCTAAGCAAGGGGGGATTAAGCCCAAAGGAATATTATATTAATATTCCTTAGAGTATAAAGTATGGATATGAATATATATCCTAAGTTTCTAAAGTGGGGGACAAGGGAGTTCCTTGAGTGACATGTGTCATAAAAGACACATGCATATATAAGAGAGAGACTCGGTGTATTTGTGGGGGATTCATCATTCATTGGGGATTCTTACCATCCACTCATGGATGCTACCATCTATACTTGTACCTAGATTTTTTGTAGGTTGAAGAGGTGAGTAATCAGGCTTGTGGTTGAAGAAGTGGGTTGTCAATCCCGTGAGTAGTTTCTCTGGGTGAGAAACTACTTGAAATTGTTCCCTGGTGCATTGGGAAATAGCTACAGGGCTCTGAGACTTCAAGTCCATCCTGTCATTGAAGCCCTAGAAGGGAAGTGGGGAAGTCGAGGGATTGTTGAGAAGAGAAGGGGCACACTTCCTGTAACACTATTTCATTCTGAGTTGTAGCGCTCTGATACCATTCTGTAACACTCTTTCATTCTGAGTTGTAATGCTTTGATACCATTCTGTAACGCCCCCTTTCACTGTCGGGCAGGCGCTACTTCACGGAATAACAATCTCATACTTAATTATATATATATGACATGCATTTAAGAAAATGAAACACATTTAAACTCAGAGTAAACATAAGAATTACTGCTATTATAAATAATCAATGGCATTAACATTAATTCGTATGCACAACAGATTACATGATAAATATAAATACACAGACATGCAAAAACATAATTAAAAACATCATCTGGTACTTATCTTTGAAACGGTGGTAATTCCACCAACCAGGTGCAGGCCTACAATGAACCTCCTAGCCTTAGACCACACTACTCATTAAGCTCAGTAGTAGGTCACCCCCGAGTTGGGACTAAGCTCCACCCCAAGGAAAGGAATCCTAGGCTAGGCTAAGGTTACAGGTAAAACACACAGTCGCAAGGAAGGAATTCTCTCCCAGGAACCACTCATACTCACTACCCACAGACTCTCCTTCCCCACATGCCTGTTCCACCCCAGGAGTATACACCTTCTTTGTCACCTAGACAGTCCTTCGGCTGCTAACCTCCCTTGCCTTGGGTTTCAACAACAGATCGGACTGAAAGTCTTCGAGCTATGTGGAAGCTACAGGGTTCCTTCCAGGAGTTCTCTCCTTCCTCTATGCACTCTCTCACCTGGAGAGAATCGCTCACAGGCCAAGCAACCTGTTCTTCCAACTTCAATCACCTCTCTCACCTGGAGAGAGTGTTGTACAAACTGGCCAACAAGCCACAAGAAGTCCAGCACTGCGTGGCCACAACAGCCAACGGGGAAAACAGACACGGGCTTTCCAACAGGCTCAACAATGACAGGATGGTCTCACATTTATGGCTTTGGGACAGAGACTCCACACATAGGATCGATCTTCTCGGACAGAGGATGCATCGGCTTTTCAGAAATCAACACATGCTATCCCCAAAATCAACACAAACTATTCCCCACGGTTTCATAATTGCACGAGGTCCCTTGCAGAGATCAGACCGGTTCTCGTTCAGGCAGTCGAGGGTCGAATGGAGGAGGAGGAACCCCCAACATGGCTCATCTCAGTCATTTTATTTGCATGCGCCTGGGTTGACACTTGTCACCCATGCAACTGCATGCATTCCTTCAGCATGCTTTTCCTTCCATTTGGAAGTTGCTTGTCCTTCCAAAAGGACTTAGGATAAAACATATTATTCACATGCCCTTTTTGGAATAATATTAAAATATTATTCCCAAGGCTTAAGCCCCTAAGCTTAACACTTAGCCCATTTTCCCACCTTCCAGCCCCTAATCCCTTGCCCACTCTATGGAAGCTTAGTCCCCCATCACTCATTCATCGTGGTCGGTCTGCACACAGTGGTGTTTATAATTTTATTAATGTTCTGCATAGATACATGTACAAAATTAGGCTCTTGGCCTTCAACACTTAGGCTCTTTGGCCTAATAATCACATAAGCCCACCAGCTTATATTAACTTGGCTCACCAGCCTATAAAACATAATTACAATTCATTTCATAAACATGATTTACAACAAGGCTCGGCCTTGGGGACATTACAATCCCCCTCCCCTTATTTCTGCACTGTCCTCAGTGCAACCTTACACTGTCTCTGCAAGCCTTTCAAAATTTTCAAAAAGATGTGGGTACTTTGCCCGCATAACATCTTCATGCTCCCATGTTGCGTCTTCAAGATCGTACCAGGTCCACTAGACCTTTACAAGCTCTATGGCTCAATTCCGGAGTTGTTTTCTTTTCCTATCCAATATGCACACAGGATGCACTTGCAGGACACCTTCTGGTTCCACCTGAATCACATTCCAATAAATAACATGATTAGCATCAAGTATATATTTCTTAAGAAGTGAAACATGAAACAAATTATGTATAGTCATAGATGCAGGTAATGCAAGCATGTATGCAACTGGCCCAATCCTTTCCAGGATTTCAAACGGCCCACAAAATCTTGTTGCCAACTTGGCGCAACTTCCCAGCTTCAAGGAACTCCTGTTAGTTTTCACTTTCAGGAAAACATGATGACCCACTTTGAATTCTCTATGGATTCTATTATTATCAGCATAACTTTTCTGCCTGTCCTGGGCAGCTTTTAAATTTTGTTTAATTTTTATTATTTGGTCCTCCATCTCTTTGAGCATCTCCAGCCCAACTACTGCTCTGTCAGCTGGATTACGCCATCTCACAAGAGTGTTGCACTTTCTTCCATAAAGTTCTTCAAACGGGATCATTTTCAATGATGCATGATACCCATTATTGTAGGCGAATTCTACCAAGTGCAGGTAGTCTTCCCATATTGATGGTTTGTTCATCACGTACATTCTCAGCATGTCCTCTATTACTCTGTTCACCTTCTCTGTCTGTCCATCAGACTCAGGATGATATGTTGTACTAAAATTCAGATTCGTTCTGAATCCCTTGAACAGTCCTTTCCAGAAATTTGAGGTGAATTTCGGGTCCCTATTAGACACAATCATCTTAGGAATTCCATGTAAGCGTGCCACTTCTTTCAAGAAAATCTCGGCAACATCTTTTTCCTTGTGAGTGGTTTTCAGTGGAATAAAATGGGTAGCTTTTGTAATCTTGTCCACCACCACCATGATCGAATCATGCTGCTTACTTGTTCTGGGCAATCCTGTAATAAAATCCATTGTCACCACTTCCCACTTCCACTCAAGAATGGGTAAAGGCTGCAGCAACCCTGCTGGGTGCCTATACTTAGCCTTAACTCTCTGGCACTACATACATCTGGCGATGTATTCAACGATTTCTTTCTTCATACCCGGCCAAAATTAATGGCTTTTGACTACTGCCACAGTCTTCTGATATCCAGGATGTCCAGCATAAGTCACGTTATGCATTTCTTTTAGAATTGCCAGTTTCAATTCCTGGACATTGGGTATATACACTCTATTTTTATATAGAAGTAATCCATCATCTTCCAAGGTGTAACTTTCCCTTTTCTATGGTCTCTCACGCTACTGTATCTTTGCTACCAAGTCTCTGTATTGTAATTCAGCATTTGCAGCATCCATAATTCTATCCTTGATATCAGTCCTATACATGCTAATGACTGTAGCATGTAATTCATGCACTTTTATGCTGAGTGCATCAGCCACCTTGTTTTCCTTCCCTTTGATATGCTTGATATCAAAGTTGTATTCGCACAGAAACTCCAGCCACTACTTTGCCTAGCGTTTAAAGTCGGCTGATCAAAAAAATACTTCAGACCGTTGTGGTCTGTTCGCAACTCAAATCTTCTTCCCATGAGGTAATGTCTCCATTTCCTTAAAGCATGGACGATTGCTGCCAGCTCCAAATCGTGAGTGGCATAATTCCTTTCATGCTCTTTCAGCTTCCTGGACTCATAAAAGATTACAAATCCATCTTGGATGAGAAATCCTCCCAACCCTTCCTTACACGCATCTGTGCACACCACAAAATCCCTATTTGGATTTGCAATCCTCAGGATTGGAGCACTGGTTAACAAATACTTCATTCGCTGGAAACAGTTCTCACACTCTTTAGTCCACTGAAACTTCTTCTCCTTCCTTTGCAAGGAAGTGATAGGGTAAGCTATCCTTGAGAACCCTACTATAAACCTTCTGTAATAGCCTGCCAAACCCATAAAGGATATAATTTCTGTCACATTCCTTGGCGATGACCATTCTCGGATGGCCCCAACCTTCTCAAGATCCATAGCGATCCCTTCTTCTAAAATAATATGCCCCAAGTAATGGATCTGTCTTTGATAAAATGAGCATTTGCTCAGCTTGGCATACAGTTGGTGTTCTCTCAACACTTGAAGCACCATCCCCAGGTGTTGTTTGTGCTCTTCTTATGACTTGGAATACACCAAAATGTCATCCAGGAAGACTATGACAAAATTGTCTAAATAGTCCCTGAATACACCATTCATTAAGCACATAAAAACATCAGGTGTGTTTGACAGTCCAAATGGCACCACTGTGAATTCATAATGACCATACCTTGTTCTAAAGGTGGTCTTGTTGATGTCCTCATCCTTTATTCTCACCTAGTGATATCTGGATCTGAGATCTATTTTTGAAAATATTTTCACACCCTTCAACTGATCGAAAAGATCGTCGATCCTCGGCAGAGGATACTTGTTCTTGACAGTTACCTTGTTCAACTGTCGGAAATCAATGCATAGCCTCAACGTCCTATCCTTCTTCTTCACGAACAGGACCGGGGCACCCGAAGATGACACGTTGGGATGAATGTACACCTTCTTCAGAAGCTCTTCAATCTACAACTACGACTCTTTCAACTCTGGCGTACTCATTCTATAAGGAGCTTTCGAAACTGGAGTTGCTCCAGGCATCAAATTTATAGAAAAATCGATGTCTCTCTTCATAGGTAGTCCAGGTACCTCCTGAAATATGTATTTGAACTCTGTGAGTACCTCATGGTCTCCAATTCTTGAGACTTCATCTCTAGATGCTTCCTCCACACAGGCTACAAATAATTGAAAGCCTTTCCTGTAACACTTCTTTAGCTGCATGACTGAGATTTCTCTAACAGCCACAGCTCTGGGAATTCCTTGGACTTTTTTCTGATTTCCCTCCTCATCTAGGCATGTAAACCTCTTGTTATGAAATTCTAGGAGGGCATGGTGCTGGTCCAACCAGTCCATCCCAATTAAGCAGTCATAAGAGCCTAAAGGTAGAACATTCAATTCAGCCTTCGTGCTCAATCCAGTCATGTCTACCGAATAGGATTTAACCAATTCATTGACCTTCCTCTTGGTTCCTATAGCCAACTGCACTAACCAAGACCTTTCATGTTTTCTTCTTGATAAATGCAAACTTTCCACCACCCTAGGATCTACATAACTATGGCTAGCCCCAGAATCAATTAAAATAATAAATGGTCGGTTGTTGATCATACCTTCCACTTCAATCATGTGCGATTGAAATTCTTCTTGCTTATTGTCTATGGCTGCATAGATCCTTGGAATCCTGCTGCCCATATCCTCCACTGTTTCAGCTTGTTGAACATTGTGGACGGTTCTCGCTTTATCTTTTCTGTGGGGGCAGTCTCTGTACCTATGGTTCCCTTTACAACCCCAACACTCCATAGGTGGAGGTCTGGGCATTTGTTCATCCACTTCAGCTTTCCTAGGCTCTCTAAAAGATGGTTGTCCCTGAGGACTGTTCCTGAAAAAGGGAGGCTTGTTTCCCTTCTGCCTCTGCTCTTTCCTGAACTTCTTCTGATCATCCCAAGCCTTCTGAAAAGTAGGCCTTTCTCTTTGTTGTTCATATAATCATTTATCCCTTCTTATTGTCTCTTCCATAGTCTTAGGATCATCATACTGAATCTTGTCATTGATGGAAGGTGGCAGTCCACTCAGATATCTATGAATCTTGACAGCCTCATCTTTTATGAATGGAACATACTTCTGTAGTTCCAAAAACCTTCGTTCGTATTCATCAATGGTCATGCTGCCCAACTTGAGTTTGAAGAACTCCTTCATCTTTCTGTCATAGTATCTTTTGGTCAGGTATTTCTTCTCGAAATACCTCTTGAACTCCTTCCAAGTGATATCTTTCTCCCTAATGTGTTGCACCTGCACAAACTGATCCCACCACATGGATGTTTTTCCTTTCAGTTGATACATCGCAATTCTTCCTTCTACATGAGCGGAATAATTCTGCAATTGGAAATATTTCCTCATGCCAAGAAACCAGGTTTCGGCATCTTCCTCCTTCTTATGTTCTCCATCGAATGTTGGAGGCTTGATCTTGTTCATCTCTCCCTTCAATTCATCCACTTCGGATCTTCGGTGTTTTCTAGTAGGGGACGGGCTTGAACTACTGCGTGCCTCCCTACTGGAATGCTTTGGGGAGGGACGATGATGTCTGCTACCACTCCTCGATCTTCTTCTCCTCTCAGGGGTTCTGAAACTTCTTGATCTTCTTTTCCTCTCAAGGGTCCTGCGACTCTCTGTCTTTCTTGAGTCACTCCCCTTCTCCAATTTCCTTTCTATTCTTTCCAGGCTCTTCAACATTTTAAAGTTGAATTCACCTTGTCAATCCCTGACTTTCATGAGCTTTCAACTATCAGCTCGGTGAGCTTGGACATCTCTCTGCAATCCTTCAATGATTTTCATTATGTGCCCTTCCTTATCCAATTATCTTCTATTCCCATTGGAGTTCGATCCTTCGAATCTCAGGTTGACATCCCTTCCTTCTCTTTCGCCCTCTGATTCAGAGGCAATCTACACCTCTTCCAATTCCATACTTGGCATCGATTTCCGGTTGTCCTGACACTCATTGAACTTTGCACACACAATGTGCAGTCAACCGAAGTTTTTCAGGCCTTAAACCCTTAATAAAATCACAATAATCATAAACCAATCCAAATAAGAAAAACATTTCGATTCCACTAAGTTTTCTGAGCTCTATTCGGCTTTGTAATTTTCGGGACTTTGGGACTCCGGGTTTCGGGGTCTCGCTCCACGAGGTTCTCATTCTCTCTTTTGGGACTTCTGGTTTCGAGGTCTTGGTCCACGAGACTCTCATACTTGCTTTTGGGTTTCGGGGTTTTGGTCCACGAGGACCCAATAGTTTAATCCTCAACGGTTCTTTGTCTTCGAAAATTTCGGGACTTCGGGATTTCGGGGTTTCGGTTTCAGTGTTTTGGCCCCCCGGAGGTTCTCGCGCTCACTTCCCTCTCTGACTCCCAAATCTTGAACTTCCAACCTATTTTCCCCTAGGCCCACAACACAGCTGTCGCCAACTATGGTAGAGATTTTGGGACTTTGAAACTTTGGGTTTTGGGTCTTCAGTACCTGAGAGTTCACGACACAGTGACTCCCAACCCCTGGTCACTCCAAATCTTGAATTTTGAAATTTTGATTTACTTTACTCTCCCGACCCACAGCATAGTTGTCGCCCTTAACCATGGTGGCGCATGGCATGTTCAGAAGGGTCCACGTCACCTTCGGTGACGTCATAGGGTCCCACCACTCTTGCCTGTCTTCTTGACTCACTGGCACATGGTACACATCCATGCACCCACGTCCATTCCAAGAAAAATCCAACGGTTAGGCCTTTCCCCGATCTACGACGCAGATATTTTCGGCGTTTTGGGGGTGTTCACCTCTCCTTAGTTTCGGGTTTTCGGGTTTCGTTATTTCATGACTTGCGAACACAAGGGTTCTTTCCCTTGAGTTTCCTGGGTGCCGAAATGTTGACCGGAAGCCACTTGTTTTCCCCCCAATGGACGGTCCTGACGAATTTTGGGATTTCGCGTATCGCAATTTCCATGTTCCTGTGCAACTCCAAATGTTTTTAAACCCTGCGCACATTTTCTAGATATGACGATCACGAGGGTTCTCCTTTCCTCCGAATATATCCTAAGGCTCCAACACTTCTGGTGTGGAGTCCTCTCTTCCTGTGGCCTTATACCACACTGGTTGTGGGTTCATAACACCGCTACACCTCCTGAGCTTTGTAACATAGTTAAGTAATCTTCTTGACACTCAGGAGCACTCAAAGGTCCGAAATTGGTCTTCCAGACATAATTTCTCCTCAAACTCTTAGTCCAAATACCACTTATCTGGCCCATCTAGGCTCAGCGTCGAAACCTTGGCTCTGATACCATTCTGTAACACTCTTTCATTCTGAGATGTAACGCTCTGATACCATTCAGTAACACTCTTTCATTCTGAGTTGTAACGCTTTGATACCATTCTGTAACGCCCCCTTTCACTGTCGGGCAGACGCTACTTTGCGGAATAACAATCTCATACTTAATTATATATATATATATATATATATATATATATATGACATGCATTTAAGAAAATCAAACACATTTAAACTCAAAGTAAACATAAGAATTACTACTATTATAAATAATCAATGGCATTAACATTAATTCATATGCACAACAAATTACATGATAAATATAAATACATAGACATGCATAAACGTAATTAAAAACATCATCTGGTACTTATCTTTGAAACAATGGTAATTCCACCAACCAGGTGCAAGCCTACCACGAACCTCCCAGCCTTAGACCACACTGATCATTAAGCTCGGTAGTAGGTCACCCCCGAGCTGGGACTAAGATCCACCCTAAGGCAAGGAATCCTAGGCTAGGCTGAGGTTACAGGGAAAACACACAGTCACAAGGAAGGAATTCTCTCCTAGGAACCACTCATACTCACTGCCCACAGAATATCCTTCCCCACATGCATGTTCAACCCCAGGAGTATACACCTTCTCTGTCACCTAGATAGTCCTTTGACTGCTAACCTCCCTTGCCTTTGGTTTTAGCAACAAACTAGACCGGAAGTCTCCGAGATCTGTGGAAACTACAGGGTTCCTTCTAGGAGTTCTCTCCTTCCTCTGTGCACTCTCTCACCTAGAGAGAATCACTCACAGGCCAAGCAACCTGTTCTTCCAACTTCAATCACCTCTCTCACCTGGAGAGAGTGTTGTACAAACTGGCCAACAAACCACACACAATCCAGCACTGCGTGGCCAAAACAACCAACGGGGAAAACAAACACGGGCTTTCCAACAGGCTCAACAATGATAGGATGGTCTCACGGTTATGGCTTTGGGACAGAGACTCCACACACAGGCTTGATCTGCTCGGACAGAGGATGCATCAGCTTTTCAGAAATCAACACAGGCTATCCCCAAAATCAACACAGACTTTTCCCCATGGTTTCATAATTGCACGAGGTCCCTTGCAAATATCAGACCAGTTCTCGTTCAGGCAGTCGAGGGTTGAATGGAGGAGCAGGAACCCCCCAACATGGCTCATCTCAGCCATTTTATTTGCATGCACCTGGGTTGACAATTGTCACCCATGCAACAACATGTGTTCCTTCAGCATGCTTTTCCTTCCATTTGGAAGTTGCTTGTCCTTCCAAAAGAACTTAGGATCAAACATATTATTCACATACCCTTTTTGGAATAATATTAAAATATTATTCCCAAGGCTTAAGCCCCTAGGCTTAACACTTAGCCCCTTTTCCCACCTTCCAGCCCCTAATCCCTTGCCCACTCTATGGAATCTTAGTCCCCCATCACTCATTCATCGTGTTTGGTCTGCACGCAATAGTGTTTATAATTTTATTAATGTTCTGCATAGATACATGTACAAAATCAGGCTCTTGGCCTTCAACACTTAGGCTCTCTGGCCTAGTAATCACATAAGCCCACCAGCTTATATTAACTTGGCTCACCAGCCTATAAAACATAATTACAATTCATTTCATAAACATGATTTACAATAGGGCTCGGCCTTGGGGACATTACACTTCCTGAGGTAGGACAGGCATGTGGGGAATGAGAGACCATAGGCTAGTTGCAGTAGTTGGGCACCTTGGACTGAGCAATTATGTAGATTATTAGACCTTAGACTGGATTACAATTTCCTTTTCCCTAGTAGAGTTTATCCCCGTCTCGGGGGTGACCCACTGCTGAGATTATGAGCAGTGTAGTCTATGGTTGGGAGGAATGTGGGAGGTTTGCATGCAGTTGGTGCTCATTTCATGAGATAAGTGTTTATCATGTGCTTGTTTCAATTACTGTGTATGGATTTTTGAATTTCTATTATGGAATCTCTATTATTAATTATATGTATGAATTATTATTGTTGCATGTTGTTATTAGTCTTCATATCTTTGTTCATATGCAGATAAATTATTTAAGTAAATGGCATCATAGGATAATTGTTGAGTTCCGGTAATGGGAACATTGCAGAGCATACTGGTAAATTTAATTGTTATCAGAATTCAGAATTTTTGTGCGGCATGTCCCAGCTTGGGGCTGGCGATGTTACAAAGTGGTATTAGAGCAATTTTGTTTGGTTGTTCGTAATAGGAACATTAAAAAGTGGTATCAGAGCAATTTTGTTGAGTTGTTGGTAATTGGGACATTACGTGTTTTCAACAAGTCTTTGCCCATAGGGCCCTTGTAGAAAAACAATATGGACATCAAATTCAACATCTAAGAATAGATAATGGAGGAAAGTATGTGAATAACATATTTACAAGTTATAGTCACAATTTTTTTTCAGAGCGCTCTGATGACCACCTAGGGTTACGATTCTGAAGCATCTCAGCTACTACAACGGTAGCCTCCGGAGTAGGGGAGCTAGTGCCTCCTCCTTCAACTAAAGATTCCTTTCACAAGCTACCGACCACCCAAGGAAAGAAGATTCCACCTGCTGAGCCCCCCAGCTTCGTTAAGAAACTCAACTCAATCCCAGAAATAGAACTACCCCTGGATCACCCAATGCGTGTAGCAATCTCTCTATCAGATCGTGGTCTGGTAGGAAAATTCACGGGGCTTTGGCCGTCAGCCCGTACCATAGATAAATGGATCCAAAGAAACTGGTGTCCACTGATCAATAGTAGTGTAACCTGCTATGCAGTGGGAAGAGGATTCTTTATCTTCGAATTCATCTCTCAGGAAGACAGAGATCTCATCTTTAGAAATGGATCGTATTTCATGGGAACTCAAGGACTCTATTTGAATCGTTGGACACCAAGTTTTGACCCCACGGTTGAAGTACCCAAGGACGTCCCAATCTAGGTTAGGCTTCCCAATCTCTCGATCCACTACTGGAACTCCACGTCGCTCCAGGCAATCAGAAATGAGCTTGGTCATTATATTGACAGGGCAGATCCCAAAGACCAATACTCTTGCGTGTGCATCTGCGTAGAAGTGGACCTAGAGGTGGGTCTCCTAGATGCAATCAAGTTAAAGGTTGGAGAATGGTAGCACTACCAGAAGATTTATTATGAACAACTACCTTTCAAATGCAGGGGATGCCATGAATATGTCCATTTTCAACGAAACTACCCTAAAAATCCAAGCAAGGAGAAGGAAAATGGAGAAGGATGGCAACAACCCAGAAAAGGAAAAGCTTCAACCAAATCAAAAGGACCAAGAAATGAAAATACAGTCCCCACACAGCCCAAGGGAAATGGAAGTCAACCAATAACAATGATAGAGAACAGTCTTAGAGTGCTTGACCAGGGCCAAGAAAAAGAAAAAGCAGGAGAAACCCCATAGGAAGTTCCTTTAACAGAAGAGGTGCAAGGGAAATCAACCCTAGAAACCAGAGAGACGCCAACGTCGGATCTAGAAGAAGGGCAGGGGAAGAATGCAACAAAAAAGGGCACTGGGATGGACATGGAGGAAGGAGAGGTCTCCTTAGACAGCGACTATGAGGGCGCAAGTGACACCACTGCCACCCCAAAGAAAACAGGCAGAGGAAGACAATCCAAAACGGAAGAAAGAGAAAAGGAGACAAACAAAGACATTTTGAGTGGCTCGCAACCAAAAATCAGACAATTGATCAATGTAAGACAGACAAGGAAGCACTCCAAGGCTCTCCAAGGAGCCCACACACCCCCCCAAGGTAAATCATGAAGCTAACATCCTGGAATTGTAGGGGTTTCGGCAGAAAAATAAAGGAAGAAGCACTTAAAGATATCATCAGAACTTCAAAGACCAAGATCCTTCTACTTCAGGAGACCAAGATGGAAGAGAAAGACTTCCTCAACACAACAAAATCACTCTGGAAAATCAGCCAAGGAATAGTAGGAAGCGCAAGAGGAGCCTGAGAAGGTATAGGCACCCTCTGGAATACTATGAAGTTTGATCTAATCAAATCTGAAACACGCATGCATTGCATCTACACCAGCCTTCTACACAAAGAAGCGGGTCGACTAGTAAGCCTCTTCAATCTTTATGTGTCGGTCCTTTTGGAGGAAAAAATAATTTGTTGGGATACCCTAAAAGAATACCTGTTGTTAAATGATCTAGATAATATCATTATTGGGAGGGACCTAAATATGACCCTAGTTGCGACCGAGAAAAAAGGTGGCTCCATTGTGCAAGACCAAGCAAGATAATGGGTCGAAGATATCATGTCAGAGTGGGAGATGGAGGATGTCAAACCAACTAAAGGTAAATACACGTGGTCAAACAAGAGGATAGGACTGAGACACATTGCAGCTAGGCTAGACAGGTTCTTAGTCCAAAGCTCCTTCATGCTTCTGGGCCTTACTCCCTCCTCTTCGATCCTCCCACACAGTGTGTCAGACCATAAACCAATCATGCTGGAAGTCTCACATGACAAGAATATCGGACCAATCCCCTTTAGATTTAGTCCAGCCTGGATCCACGATGAAGGCTTCCAAAATCTGGTTACCAAAATATGGAATGAAACAGTATGAGGCTCAGCCTTCTTTGTTTGGGAAGAAAATCTCAAGAGACTAAAGGCAGAGCCAAATTCTTGGGTTAAAACCCAATCAAATCCAGTTGTAATTCGCCAAGAGGCCCAAAAATAGCTAGAAAAACACTAGTTGGAGATGGAAGAACATAAAATCACCCAAGAAACCTTGCAGCAAGAATATCAACTCCAAAAAAATAGCATCAACCTTGTAGAGAGGAGGAAAATTACTAGCAACAGAAATCTAGAAGCCTTTGGTTGAAAGCAGGAGATAAAAACACAAGTTATTTCCACAAACAAGCTGAGGCCAGAAAGCAGTTCATGAAATTCACAGAAATTCAGGTCCAAAATCAGACAATAACAGACTTTGAGGGCATAAAGGTAGCTGCGGCAGATGCCTTTGAAACTCTCTACTCGGAAACTCAAAGGTCTGCAATAGATCCTAAAGATTACCCTCTCTCTCTTGTCCCGACCCTCATCCAAGATGAAGTTAACAATAGTCTAACCAAGGTGGTCAACCAACAAGAAATAAAAGAGGTGCTTGACCAAATGGATCCAGACAAAGCTCCAGGGCCAGATGGCTTCATAGCCATATTCTATCAAAACAGCTGGGATATTATTAAATCAGACCTCACGAAACTAATCCAGAAATCTCAGACTTGCAGCAAGATAGGAGGAGGAACAAATTCGTCATTTCTAGCTCTTATCCCGAAAGAAAAAGGAGCAGTCAACTTTGGAAGATTCTGGCCAATCTCCCTTTGCAACACAAGCTACAAAATCCTCACCAAATAATAGCCAACATAATTTAAAAAGTTCTCCCTGTTATCATCCCAGAAAATCAAGGTGGATTTGTAAAAAGCAAACATATAGTGGACAACATCATCCTAGTTCAAGAAGCCCTGCACTCAAGCATTCAATGAAAAGACAAAGGTATGATAATAAAGATCGATCTTGCTAATGCGCTTGATAGAGTTAGGCATAATTTTTTGTTCAAGTTCATGGAAAATTTTGGTTTCACCCTAGCCTTTATAAACCGAATAAAATCTTGCATTGGTTCCCCTTGGATAGCCCCTCTAGTGAACGGTCGTGCTACTAAGTTCGTTCAAGCCTCTAGAGGTCTTCGGCAAGGCTTCCCCCTCTCTCCTCTTCTTTATGCCATCCAAGCCTCAGTTCTCGGCTTCCAATTGGACCATTGCCAGATGCATAACAACCTTCTCGGCCTGAGGATAGCCCCAGGGGTAAAAGACATTAACCATGCCCAATTTGCGGATGACACGTTGTTGATGGGAGGAGCAAGTATGCAGACAACAAAGAAATTTAAAAAAGAGTTAGATGTCTACACAGAAATCTCTGGCAGTGTTATAAGCCTAACTAAAAGCAAGATCTATGGATGGAACATTACACCAAGGGAAATGATAGAAATTTCAAGAGTATTGAGAATGGAAAGTTGCACCATCTGGGATGCTTTTAAATACCTGGGAGTCCCAATTTTCAAATCCAAGCCAAAGGCCTCTCATTGGAACCCGTGGATAGACAAGTTAAAAAACATAATAAACTCCTGGGGAAAAAGCTGGTTAAACCTTACAGGTAAAGTGGTCCACATCAAAGTAGTGCTAGCAAGTGTTTTGATCTACCAAAGCTCCTTGTTACTGGCCCCTGTTACCACGATTCATAATATCGAAGCGTTTTTCAGAAGATTCCTCTGGGAAGGAGGAAAGAAGATAGGAAGAAAAATGCACCTAATAAGTTGGGAAAAAGTAACTAAACCTTTCTCAGAAGGAGGCCTCCAATTTAAAAACACCCATACTCAAAATTTAGCGTTAGAGGCAAAGATTATCTGGAACCTAATCACCGGGAAATCCTCCTGGAGTAAAAGAGCACTCTGGAAGAAGTACTTTCGAGGCCCAAGGAAAAAAATGCCTAGATCGCCTAGCATTGGTGGAGAAAGGATCCCCAATTTTCAATATCTGTCAAAAGGCATTGGAACACTTTAGGACTCACCTCACCTGGATACCAGGAAACGGTAAAGAAATCAATGTTTGGGAAGACTCAATCATGGGAGATCCACCTCCAGGTTCGAGGCAGGGTCTTGACCGGCTTAAAGAATGGATGAGAACTCAGAACTTAAACAGTATGTGGGATATCTCAATTTGGGGGAACGATGAGAACAAAACTTGGCTAAGGTGGGAAATCGCCAACAGACCCCCAGAGTTAGAAGAGGAATGGAACACTCTGACGTTCTGTTTGCAAGGGAAATCCCATTTAAAAAAAAAGAAAAAAATACAAGAGAGGATGGGGAGTTTTTCCGTATTTTACACTACCGCGACAGGGTATCAATACACAGTAGTCGTCCCTCACGTTCCTCCAGACCTAGCAATTTGGAAAGAAATATGGACTTCCAAGTCCATTCCAAAGATAGATATGTTTGTTTGGACCATGGCACATAGAGGCATCCTAACTGGAGAAAATATAAAAAGAAGAGGATGGGAAGGCCCTCACAGATGTCCCCTTTTCTCTCAAGAAGAGGAAACAACAAACCATCTTCTTCTAAGTTGCGTTTACTCCAAGGAAGTATGGCAGTTGGCCTTGGGACTACAGCCTAACACTCTCAATTTACCTCAATAGGCCTCTAACCTGCTCCACAATTGGAACTCCCTATGTCCCTTCCAGACAGCAAAAAAGGGCCAAATCTCCATCCTATGGAGCACTCTCCCAAATTTCATTCTCTAGAAAATTTGGCTCGAACGAAATAACAGGATTTTTAGGGAGATCGAAAGTAGCCCCGCTCAAGTTGCAACAAAGATAAAGGCCTATTTTGGAGAAAGCGCCCCCTACTTCTGTAAATAAAATAACTCAAGGTCGAAAATCCAACTCCTGTAATGAAAAACTCTAGCACATTCTGGCGAAAATCCAACTCCTCCTCAGAAATTTCCGAACTTATCAGTTGTACCACGTCCTCCAGAGTCTGAACGCAACAGAAGACACAAAGGCTAACAAAGGAGCCCTCTCTCGCATCGGAATCTTGCAAATAAATGGAACCACAATCATAATGGAACTACCATAAGCCTAGGGGAAGCGACCGGGAGATGACTGAGATGTGAACTGGAAAGTCAATAAGTCACATGTTCGAAGGTATAGTGGAGATTCGAAGGCAATCAAAGACAAGGCGAATGTTAGAAATGAGGGATTTATCCATCATTTGGTCGTTGAAAATCCAGGGGAAATCCATCACTCCAACAAATCACCCATGCTGCCCAGATCACCTGAATCAATTGGGAACTGTGAATCTAGAGGAAACTGTAGTTAAAAGGAGAAGCAAGGAAGGGCCTTCTCATCCCTGGAGCATACAAAGGCTTGTAAGACACCCACATAGAGGTAGAATTATCAAAGACAGGAGACGTGCGCACAACTACAACACTCGAGGAGAAGCAAGGAAGGCGATGGTGTCCAATTCTGGAAGCAAACCCACGACGGAGGAACGACTGAAATCACTGGAAGACACCTTGCAACACCTCAAGCACCTGTTGCACAATCAACGGGACTTTCTCTAGAACCTAGACATTGATGCAGGAAGGCGATTGGAAATGATCGAAGCAAATATCACCTGCACTAAATTTGGGCTTTCAAAGGAGATTGGAAAGCTGCACAAAGTATTCAAGGACCCAAAGCAAGAAATGGAAGACAAAGTCAGCCAGTTGGAAGAAACAATGGAATAGCTGAATAAAGACTAGAAGCAGGAGCGAGACCTATCCAAAGGGGGAGGTCCAAAGAAATCTGGCCAGTAGTTCAAAGGCATGGAATGGTGGTCTGAAAATAACTCTACGAGGAAGGCGTTTTGCATAGAAGCCTCCACATATATTGTATCTTTTAGATTTAAAAATCCATCACCAGGTAGGAGAGTATAGCCTCCTGGTCTTGTATCCATTTTGTTGATTTTGGCTCACTCTATATGTAACAACACCAGTGGCTTCACCACTGTTTTTCTATAATTAAAAATCCATTATCTGTTATTGTCCAAAAAAAAACAAACAAACAAACAAACAAACATATTTACAAGTTATTTCATTAAATAGAGATTCAAATGCAACATATTGTCCCATATACACCACAACAAAATGGTTTTGTTGAAAGAAATAATTTCACATTAAAGGAAATGGATAATTGTATGATCTAATCTAAAGGATTAAGTCTTCATTATTGGGAGGAAGCCATCAATTGTGAAAATTACATAGTAAATCACACTCCCACAAAGGCTCTAAAAAATATAACACCAAAATAAGTATGGAATAACATCAATCCATATGTAAGCCACTTCCATGTATTTGGTATTGTATCATGGGCTCACATTCCTGATGAGAAAAGGAAAGATTTACAGCCTAAAAGTGAGAAGTGCATTTTTGTTGGATATTTTGAATATGTCAAAAGTTACAAACTTCTTCAACCTCATTCCAATGAAATTTTTATTAGAAGATATGTTAAATTTGATGAAAATATCTTGGCTTGCAAGCCTAATTTGACATTTGTGCCATCTTCAGCCTACGAGACATCTTTGGCGTTTGTGACATCTTTTGTTCCTAATATGGTTTCTTCTTTAGATGATGATGATAGTGAGGATGAAAATCCACCTCCACCTGCTCACCTTCCTCCAGATGATTCCATTGAACATGAACTTGCACCAGAATCGTCGCTTCCCATATGGGTCTGTTCAACTCAAGAAACAATTGGTGATATTACTATTGATCCTTCATATCGACATCAAACACATACATAGTTCCAACAAGCCTCTTATCTTTTGGCTCAAGTTTTAGAGACTCGTGATCAATAAACAATTGCAGAAGCTTCAGGTCATCTATGTTGTAGGAAAATCTCCCTGCGGACAGGTAGATCACCTCTAAGGCTTGACCTTAACCCTAGACAGAAAAATGCTTAACGTGGACACTGAATTTCTTTCAAATCTATCTAAACTAACACATGAGAAGGAAGGATGATAGA
>ML786886.1:393537-414636 GCA_009831015.1 Picea engelmannii | reverse complement strand
CCTATTATATAGATCGAGAGATATAAATGCATAATGTGAGAATAGTTTCATATAATTTTTATGGCATTTTAACAATAAATTAAGACATTTTAATTAACATTGTAAAACTTTCAACTATGATATCTCCTATGTCTAGCTTTGTAAAATCAGCTTTGTAGATTTTACAATTTATAGAACGTACCATTATTCATGTTTTCCTTATAAGAGTGTTTTTAATTGTTTCCTTTATTAATATATATATATTTTTAATTGTTTCTTTTATTAATATATTATATTTATGTAAAAAAATGCATTTTATAAATATCTGCAACATTGAAAAATGTTGTATAAATATTATAAAAACTTAAAAAAAAAAATTTCTATTATAAAAACTTATATACATAAAGTATGGAAATACTCATTTACTTATAATATAAAGTAAAAACATAAAAAAAAAAAACAAATATGATTAAAATAATATTGCACTCCTTTTATAAAAGTGTATCTTTTTATAAAAACTTATACATAAAATATGGAAATACTCATTTACTTATAATACAAAGTAAAAACATCTCAAAAACAAATAACAAATATGATTAAAATAATATTCCACTCCTTTTATAAAAGTGTCTTTTTATGAGTTTATTTTTTAAATCTAGTTTTATCTAATATTATATTAATATATATATTCATTTAAAATGTTTAATATCAAATTTGGATATTGTTTGAGAGATTTCTTAAACTTTAAGTATACATCTTATTATTCCAAATTTTCGCATGCAAAAAATATATGGAGAAAAAAGTGTATAATTTTATCAATGCATTTGTAAATTTTAAAAAATCAAAACAAAAAAAAAATAACTTTTAATGAAATAAAAAATTTAATTGTAGATCTTTTAAAAATTTTAATTGTAGATCTTTTAAGCATTTTTAGATCCCTTTAAATGCTCCTTAATTGTAAACCTTTTAAGCACTTCAATTTAATTGGATGCTTAATAAATGGAAACTTGAGATAGATCTATGCATTTTAAGATTAGTAGAAAATTGAGATAGATCTATGCACTTTATAATTAGTATATACCGACTATTTAAAATATAGTTTTATTATTTTTAAGTTTAATACTATACATTGTATGTAAATTATTTTCTATTTCATTTGATTTAGTTGGAAAAACATTAATTTGATATATTTTGTCTATTTTTTAATTTAATTTTATTTTTATTGAAAAAGTATTAATATATCATTTTGATTATTATTAATTTATTAGATAGTCATTATTTTCTTATTTTCATAATAATATAATTATCTTTCAATTTTATGTTAAACTTTGTTTTTTAAATAATTTTTTGATTAAAAATATAATATATAAAAAAAAATTTAAATAATTTTTTGATTAAAAATATAATATATAAAAAACTAAAGGTAAAAATCTTTAATGATCTATATTTGAAGTATTATCATTAACATTTTTTTAATATATTAGTGAATCATATCATGATTCAATAAAAATAGTAATGAATCTACACTATAAAATCACATTGAAATAAAATAGTAATGAATCTAATAAAAATAATAATGTAAAATAAAAATAACTCAATATGTACAATCATTTGCAACTTAAAAATAACATTTTATTAATTTAAATAAATATAAATTGAAGTTCAATAAACATTTCACTATCACTAATTTTAAGTTAGTAAATGTGAAATTTCAACCTTCTATACTATATATATTTAATAAACATTTCACTATCACTAATTTTAAGTTAGTAAATGTGAAATTTCAACCTTCTATACTATATATATTTTATAAAGAATGTCCATAAAATTAATATATTTACTTAAATAAAAATAAAAAATGTTATTTTTAAATATTTAAAATTATATATATATAATAAAGCTTTTTATTTTTAAATATTTAAAATTATATATATATATATATAATAAATAAACAAACGGTAAATTATAATAAATTTATCATATTTATTATAAATTTCTATTAATTATTGATTTTAAGATTTTAAAAACTATTTCAAAATGTATAATATTGTTTGTCTTATCTATCTTATATATATTATAAAGAATGTCCATAAAATTAATATATTTACATAAATTAAAATAAAAATAAAAAATAATCATTTTAAAATATTAAAAATTATATACATAAAATAAATAAATAAACTGTAAACTATAATAAATCTATCATATTTTAAATGAATTTCTATTAATTATTAATTATTGATTTTAAGATTTTAAAAATTATTTCAAAATGTATAACATTGTTTATCTTATCTATATAATAAAAAAGGAACAACACAATAAAAAAGGATGAGAGGGTTAAGCATGCATGTATAATCATTACATCATAATCAGCTATCATCATGTCATTAGGAGGATTTATCCCACAACATACTAAGCATCATGTTAATAAGGAGAAGAGGGATATTGAGCAAGTATTCATATTCACACCAAAAGGAATCATCCATTATGTTAGTAGGGAGATTCATGGTGCAACCAACATACAAGTAAGCACACATATTCATCCCATTTCAACCATTAGATTAGTAGGATCACAAAAGGACTTGTAGGCCGAGTAAGCACAAGTACACATATTCATCTCATCTCAATCATTATATTAGTAGGATTGTAAGAGGAGTTGTAGGCCAAGTAAGCACATATGTTCATCAAACAACCACTTATAACAATTAATGTTTCTTGGAGAGCTATTATTTTTATGAATAACTACATTGACACAAGGATTATAGCATTTTGAGAAAAAAATAAAATAAAGTTAAAAGGACAAAATAAATTATAAAAATTATATCTATATTTATTTAAATTGTTATAATCACAATTTTTTTTATTTAAATTGTATTTCTAAATGTAGAACTGTATTCAACATGCTGAAAAACCCTAAAACACTGAAATTAAACAAATTTAACCACCACTCAAATCTACATTTTATCGCCTAATTTCAAACAAATATCCCCTTATATATAAAAAAAAATTAACACATTTAAACTACCAACTACCGCCGTATTTATTCGCTTTCATCGTTACTTCTATGAAAAAAAAAAAAAAAAAACTGATTCTAAGAATAGGATGCCACGTCAAAAATGTATTTTCTCCTGGCATGGCGATTCCATTCTAATGGGTTGACCCCGAAATGAACGGAAAGTTCACACCTATCAAATATCATTCACACCACACCTGTGAATTATTCAGCGCTTTGTCGGAAACCCGTCAAAGCGCATCTAATAAATATTTCTAAAGCATACAACGGATTCATGTACCTTGAACGCTGAGAAATCTGCGTTCATATCCACAATCCGAGGAAGCAAACAGAAAAATCATGACAGATCAGAATAATGGCATTCACATATAAAAAAAAATCTCTTCAAAACTCTAATTTCCCTTGATAAAACGTCGCAGGAAACATAAACCATGAACTGTAATAAAATTATATAGAATTCACAAAAAATGTACAGGAAATGATGTCGCAGAGAAATAAATTGATATATTCGTCGAATCTACAAAATTTAGGATGGTTTGTTACGTAGAATGGCCCTCCGTTTTATGGATTTTGCATTAATCTTGCCCCGTACCAAATTGCAAAAACACTGTAGTGGGCATGCAACGCCCATGGAGATTGCACTAAAAATAGCCACCACCCCCCTGGAATAATGGCGGATTCTGTAGCGTAATATAAAACTAGAATATTGCCCTTGTGTGTATGTGGGTCTCATGAATCCAGTACCAGGCCTGTGTTTTCAGATACAGAATGAGAATGGCTGTGTTCACCCTCATAGGTTACAATCAATACGTTTGGATCGTCCAGGGCGCGTTCTACGTGCTTTCTTGCAGGACAACCCCTCACTGTGCTGCACTTGTAATAGCCTCTGCAAGATCCAAGCAACAAAATACCAGTCAACCATGAGGGCGATTGAAAAGGAAAGAAAGAGTAGACGAAAAAAATACTAAAGAATGTAACAGCAGTAGACCTTGGATGTGGAGAGCCCTTAATGGGCTTCTGCCCATATTTTCGCCAAGAGAATTCATCAGATGGGATGTCCGCCAATTTCGCACTGATTGCAGGTACTCTGATAGTTCGTTTCACTCTCGACTTCCTGCAGTGACCAGATTATCAGGCCTGTGAAATTTAATTGAAATTACAAATTTATTCTATTATTAATTTTTTATCATTTTACAGTATTAGATTTACATTTGTGCCAAGTTTACTTATGGCAATAGCATAATTATCAATCAGTGGTTTCATATTCTTCACATTCATGGTTTCATCTTACCAGTAGCCCAAGCCTTTAGGCCTTCACCAACAGCGAATTAGGGGCTGTGCTAGTTTACATAACAATCATAATATATAATATATTGATATACTTGATCCTCTATGTTGCCATCAACCAGACTTCAAAACTTCAAAACCAGTATGAAATAACAAAAGGAAAAATAATTTGTTTTGAACTTTATATGGCATCATCCATCCAAACATCATATGTTGGGATTTATATGGAGCCATCAACCAGACCTCAAAACTAAAATTATGAAGTCTCAGAAATTCTCTGGAATCAGTTGTAGAAATTCTTTCAAAACATTGAAAACTATTGCAAAAGAACCCAGTCCAAAACACCAAACATACTACTACTAATGTTTTAGTTGGTGAATATCATGTCATGGTTTAGAGCGTCTGGCCTAGTGTCCATACTGAAAATGACAATGCACATCCAAAATTGAATGCATCTCTAGATAGATAAAGGAGCTGAAGGCTCCCTAGCTCTGTGCAGAGGAACTATTACCAAAATGAATAATGGTGTTACAACGTACTTGCGTTTTGAAGAGCAGTGGCAGCGTCCGCCTGTTGTGTTACACTTTCCTGAGAGATCGTCGGGCTTTCCATGGATGCAAGCTTTCTTAGAGGACGATAATGGCGGCCGGCCTACTGCTGTTGGGCTACTAAGAGATCGAACCAGCATAGAAGTTTTATCGCAGGGATCCGATGCTGTTAGTGACGATATGAAGGAGTTGGTGGAGGATATTGGCGGGGAAGAGATCACTGGCTCTTTAAATGGCCTGGAACCCATGAAGCTGTAATCTGAATTCATTGGCAGTAATGGAATCTTGTGCTGCTGAGGGGTTGAATCCATAACTGGACTCTGTGGAGGGGCCTGGACGTGCAACGGGGTGGGACGGTACAAGGTGTTATTATTCAATGGCGCAGGGGAGATAAAACCTTCAGAATCCCGGAAGGCTTCATGAGAAGAAGAAGAAGAAGCAGAGATGTTCGCATGCCCAGCTTCGAAAGAGGGACAAATCTTGGGAGACAGAACTGAAGATCCCGTCGGGGCTTTTCTGAAGCGAGCATGACCGGTCGTGGTTCCGAGCATGGAAACGACCCTTTTGAATCGATTTGCGGCTATTTCTGCAGCAAACCCACACTGGCTCTCCCCCTCATCTTGCATTTCCCGGTGCCGGGATAATAATTGTATCAGATTCTGTACGCTCTCCAGCGTTGCAGAAGCGGCCTGGTGCACGTCGCGTTCCATGAAATTCCTAGAGTCCAACATCTCCACGGCCATGTCTATTCACTCAACTGCCAACACACAGAAACCGAATGCTAAGAAAGGGGCACAAACCGAGAAAACAAAAATGCGAAACCAAGACCTTAAACCTAGCAGCAGACGAAGGTTCGAAACTCACGAGGACCCATTTTTTTTTTTTTAATCTTTCTAACCCCAAACCTAACAGACAGAATCGAGCATGGACATTTCAAGAAACGCCCTGAATAACCCGTGTTTGACAACTCTATGCTCAATAATCCGAATCTCCAAGTTCAGAATCCGTCCTATTCGGCGCTAAATCTCAAGAATCACACACACCCATTAAAAAATAAATCCAAAAAAATACAAACAACAGACTGTATAAATGTGAACATGAACATGAATATGATATTCCCCGTTTCAAATCCCCATATCGAGCCATTAATACAAATTTAAAGACTCAGGTAAGAAACGGCACAAATTACATTCAGGAATTCTTGAATCTTCAGCGACTCTCCGGCCAAAATCCCCTGCAATTCTCGGCAAAGTCCCCGGAATTCATCTCTGCGCACAAGGAAGCCACAACGAACGAGAGCCCGTGCCTTATCTTCTTGCAGCCGGGCAAATTTCCCAATTTACTTGAACTTCAAACCCCAGAGTCAAAATCTCAGAACCCGAGGATTCCAACTTTACCAAGTCAAAGATCCCGCCAATCGCCTTCGTACACGTCACGCCAGCGACAGAATTGCTGGTTGAAGTAAAGTCAGACGAATTGACTGGAATCCGTACCGGCTAACCCGGTCGCTCTCCGGCTACGGCCGGTCGGTGTCTTCATTGCCGCGCTCGCAAGGCACCCGAAGGCGAGAAGAGTTTTCTTCCATGCAGCTCCCCTTATCTCGGCCGTCGGATTCCATCGGACGGCCAAGATCCGTTCCTCTGCCAGCGCATTGCGTTGACTTTCTTGGCACCCACCGACTTTTATTAAATCCGCCATAATTGCGATGGAATCCGACCATTATTGGAGGACGAGAAACTTGTAAGTGAAATTTGTTTTTAATACTTAATGTTTAGGTTTCAGTAAATTTGGTAACGTATATTGCATGTGATGTGTGTTAGTTAATATTAAATGCCGAGTTTGTACAAGACAGCTCAAGTGGGGAGGAAAATGCCCCTAAAAGTCAATGGTCTCATCAAAGGCTTAGATTCACTAAAAATTCTCATGCCATGAAATCCATTTAATAATTTGTAAAGTTGGAATAAGCCAATTTCATTCCATCAAAGTCAATGGGATTCCATGTGGGCAGGGTCTCTATGTTGCTCCTTTGGTTGACAAATAACACCTTACCACACAACCATTAGAACTCCTTAGAGTAATTCATTGACATTACTGAAATTAAGCAACCTCAAGAGTCTCTATCTTGCTTTCTCTGGTTGACGATTATATTGTCTTTACTCAGTGTCTATACCCCTATGAGGGGCCCACACTCTGTAACTTGTAATTTAAATCCCTACTTACTCAACCTCTCATCATGTCCCACATCTTCAAAGCTCCATCTATCAAGCTATAGACAAGAGAGCTCTATCATGGAAATTTTATTTATTATTCCCATTGGATATATATGGAGATGTCAAACGTTCAGACTTTGAAATTAAGGGACCCATCCAATCACAATCACAATGTTGAAATGGTATTTGCACGTTAATTTTGTTGTGGTCTAACACTATGTAACTATTAGTTTACTCCAATTTGTATAAGACAACCATCATAATCACTGCAGTAAAAAAGATAAGTTTGGCATGTAATTATTCCACTAATCCAAGTAAAGTGACAAAATCTTTTCTATGTATAAAACTTTTTAGAATGGAGGAAATCTTTTCTATGTATAAAACTTTTTAGAATGGAGGAGATGTTAATAGAGTGAATTTTTCATATATTTTTTTTAATTTAGGGGAATTGGTAATTAGCTGAGATTATCTAGGCAAAAAGTTGTTATAAAATGGCATGTCCAAGCATGAGTATCGTCATTTTTTTTTAAGAATGGAGGAGATGTTAATATAATCAATTCCTCATTTTTTTTTTCTTTTTTTTTTTAAATTTAGGGAAATTGGTAACTTGTTGAGATTATCTCGATAGGTGACATGTGCACACATAAGTGGATCAAAGCACACCCCATGTCCTTCAAATTTAATGGAAGTTTGAATAACTTTATGTTCCACATTTAGCATATTAAGAATTCCCAACTCTTATTATTTTACAATTTAATAACAAGCACATCCCCTAAATTGCCTAGGGAAGTGGGTGGAGGTGGGTTAGATGTAGTGGAATGTACAACCCTAATGGTATGAGTTATTTTCATTGATTCTTGGTTTTTAAAAAATAGTGTTTTATTTTTTATATATAAAAAAGTATTTTTTATAAAATTTAACTTATTTTTATTTTGTTTTATAAAAAAATCAATAAAATCTTTGATAATAGATAAAGTGTCCATTCACAAAAAAAAATGAATGCATATCAAAAACTTTTATTATAAAAATTATTTAATAATATTGATATTTACATTTTTCCAATAATAATATTAAATTTTGATGTAAACCAAAATTTTATTTAACTTTTTATATAATTTAAAAGTTTTACATCTTAATTTTTTCAATTTTTAATCTTTTCTATACTCTAAAAATATAATCAAATATTTAAATATTTTCATTAATAAAAAATGATTAACAACATACATCATACCATTTTAAATTTCTCAATTACAATTACAATTACAATTACAATTACAATTACAATTACAATTCCAATTCCAATTCCACACTTGCAAGCTACCTTCTTTTCCCAATTCTTTTTAATTTGAAGTATCATACACACTTTGCAGTCTTGGTTTGTTTTTACTTTCTCTTTTGACTATAGGTTGCCAAAAGTAATATACATCATGTCACATCATTGTTTACACATGGACTATGAAATTACACCACATTTTATGGCAAAGGTCTTAAAGGACATTATTAAAAAAAAAGTGTGTTGACCACTGGCACAAGTAAAAAGCAATAGCATTGAGAAGCCTAAGCCTAACCACTAGCCTAAGCTTAACCACTCACAATGTAAGCTATAAAGATCTGTCATGTAAGAAAAAAACAATGCTTTATTTTATAAAGAAAGTTTATAAAAATTAATTTACATTAATTTATAACTTTAAACCCACCTAACAATATTCATCCCTTCCCTTTTTTTTTGGTCAAATGGTCATAATATCATTATGCATTGATATCCTTAATAAAGTAAAGGGCATTGGTCATTCCAATTGGTGTGACGTGGAGAGCAATTATATAGTTTTGGACACATGGGCCAATAGTCTCGAACATACAATAATTGCTTGGCTATTGGTTAGAAGTTGCATGTGATGTGGGTTATTTTTTTATGGGTAAGTTTGTCTTGGCTATCTATTATTGGTCATATGTTGCATGTGAGTTAGTTTAAAACAACTATCACAATCCGTACAAGCAACGACTTGATAAGTTGGGCAACTAATTGTAAGTGATATAAGGCAAGTGATAAAAGCATAATAGAACGTTAATGGGTAGGCACATAACGTTATATTAAACAATGATAGATAATAGTTTGGTATTGGGAGAGGGATCATTTTGGGATTGTTTTTTGGTTTTCAGATACATGTTCTAGATTTGTCAACTTTTATATGTGATTCTCTTTATACAGAATCTTATATGTGATTCTCTTTATACAAAATTGAGGTTTTTTTGTTTATAAAATTGTATGGATTTAGTATAATTATTTATCATTATTGAAAGTCGAGGGGAGGTTAACAATGTTATCACTTTTGATGTTTATGCGTTGTTCAACCATTTGATAGCAAGGGCATCTCTTGGATGTCAAGAAAGGGGTAAGAGGATAGGAAGGTTAGATGCAAGTTGACACTTTCTATTCATAATGCACAATGCAGGTCTTTGATAAATTTAGGAAGTTAATTTTGTAGAAAACATACCCTCTTTCCAGCAATTAATATGATAATAATTTGGTAGAAATTTCAAGTATAAGTATAGTTTTACCATGATCCAAGATGCATGCATGGTGGAACAATTCCCTTATGGATTTTTCTCAATCTTGAATTGACCTAGATTGTTAAAAGTTCGACTAAAATTCAGAATAGATGAAAACTCTAACTTTCAATGGTACTGAATTCTAGCACTCAAACAAATTTGCTACAACATTAAATGGATCCATGATCTAGTGCTTATATCAAATGAGTCAAAGTTCATCAATTCCTTTTTTTTACTAAAACGGTTAGGATTTTGTATTAAAAAAGTGTTGTAGTTCCATTGGTTAGCATATTAATACAAAAAGGAGAAGTTGGCCCAAGGCCAATTGTTTCGAAACTATCAAAAATTTAAAAGAAGAAATCGATGAAAATATTATTCTATCCTTCACATAGGATATCCAAGGGAGCCTACTAGTATAAACCCTATAAAATTGGCCTAGTATCAAAATTGCTTTGGAAAACATAAATGAAACCTAGAATTAGACAAAAACATACTCACTATGAGTTTCATTTTGTTCCTTTGCTAAGGGTTTGGTGTCTTGTTCCATGTTTTCCATCTCCACATCCTCAAGTCCTCATTGGACTAATTCTTCCTCTATTACGTCTTCAGGAGTTGATCTAATTGACATTCTTTGTTGAGAAGCTAGATAGTGAGAGCTTATTGCCAAACTTATTACCATGTGATGTAACATGTTACCCTCTATCTCTAATTTCTCTATTTGCCTCTTATGCTATGTACCAAGAGTCTTAAATGAATTAAGGCCCATATTTTCCAATTTAGCTTGCCCCTCTTCTTGTCTTTGAAAGGAGATTGCATAACTAAACCATGGATGAAATTTTGATTGGACATAATACAATTAGATTAAGGAATTGGGGAGACCATGATCCATTTTTTGTTCTAAGATTTATATCTTCCAGATGAGAGGTCTCATTGACTATTAAATCTACTTATTTGTTCCAAGCTCAATGGAGTCAAATCCCCTTACCTATTTATATATTCTTGATATGAACCTTGCCAAATTGCAATTCTTAAGAGTGGTTAGGTTGCACATGTATCTTATTATAATTAAAGAGTCTCTTGTGTCTATCAAGTTTCTAATCCACCCAATATTCAAAATTTTAAGCCCTTAGAATAGAGCCAAAGCCTCTACTTCATTTTATGTTGCTCACCAAAACCCATTCATATTTTGTTTCAATTTATCTTTCAAGATTGAGAATGATCCCATACTCACCTCTCATTTTCATTCATTCTATATTTTAAAAACTCTCTATTTTTATTTGATAAATAAAAAAAATATTTATTATAAATAAATAAAATTATATTTATATTCACCTTTTTACAACTTTGATGTTGAATTTTGACTTTGGATTAATTTCGATTTTTTAACTCCTTACCTACTCTAAAGCTCTAATTACATATTTTACATATTAAAAACTTCAATTTTTTAACCCTTCTATACTCTTAGACACTTAAAGTCATATTTTGACTTGGATATTAATTCTAAATTCATGAGTTTGTATTAGGCATTTGAGGCATTTGTCCTTGTTTTTCCTTTCTCTTTAATGGGAAGTCTTAAAACCAATATTCTCAATAGACATTAATTTCTTCCACACCGGGGAACTAAAAGCAATATACATTAACGCATTAGATTGTTTACACATCCAAAAGCACACATGCACATATGAAGTGGACCCATGTTTTAATAGAAAGTGTACTCATATTAGAAAAAGAGAGGAGTTTAACAACTAATTATATAATAATAAGTTATCATTATTAATTTAAGTTAAATTAAATTGTTAAAGGAAGGGCGTTTTTGGAATTTAAAATTAGATTTTTATAATAAATTTCTAATTATAATTAAAAACATATTAATGTCAAATCTTTAAATCCAATTTTTTTAAATATGAATAAATTTTATAATAAGATAGAGGATTTGGAGGAAAATAAATCCCTAATTCCTAAATAAGTATTATCATAAAAAATAATGTTATAATAATGAGTTAACTAACACAAAATATAAGGTGTTGTTTAACTATTCTATGAAATGTTTTTTTTTTCGCCGGAGTCCGACGGCATAAATCTGCATAGACACTATTTTTTGTTGTTTAAAATCCAGTTTTGAATGCATAAATAGACTCAGCATGCTGAAAATCCCTTGGGGCACTCGGCTTATACAGAAATAATGACTTAAATATGCGGATCTAACAATTTCTTGCTAGATTTCGGGCAAATATCCCTAGAAAAAATTGTCAGAGAACATTCATTTCATAGAACGTTTAGACTACGACCAAAGTATAATATTAGGAAGTAATCGAGATACTGCAACATCAAGAGTGGATCATCTTTTCTTTGGGCATTAGACTTTAGTTTAGTTTTTAATTATAGTTACAAGCATCGATTTTTACTTGTCATTTTTTTCTTACACATTTTTTCTAGGAAATTAGAGGGGAGGCCAATTATGTATGTGTTTGTGCATATATATTGTTTAACGAGTGCAATGTGAAGAGTGCATTCTTCAAAAAGTTGTGAATTCATCGAACACAAAATAAAGTTAGAAGTCGAAGGTTCTTTGCATTTTTTAACATGAACTTTAGATGACTCATTTTCATAAATTTTAAAATTTTGAAATACGGTTATATTATTTTGTTAAGTAAAAGATTTTATATTGTTAATAGAGAAATTGGTATTTATACGTGAGTATGCAGGTTTTCACAGTTATTCATAATGCTATGGAATTTTCTAGATGCAAACTGTGTGTGAAGTTTTGAAACATCCAATGTTTCGAGTGGACACTCCACCCATCATTAGGGACATGAAAAGATGCATTGGTATTTATATTCAAAGTGATTTAATATTGTATTAAACTTCTTATCAATTGTCTCAATTTGACAATATTTGATGATTTGGATCGATCCAGATTTAGGCAAAACTTATAGGGATATCGTTCCATCATGCACAAAACTTGGATCATAGTGAAACTATGCTCATGCTCGAAATTCTTGTTGAATTTTTATTAGAATTGTGGTTAGAAATCAGATCATTTTGCTACAAAATTAGCTTACTCTGTTATATTCACTCCTTTTAGATTTAATGTCCATTTTTTATCCTTATAACTTCAAATCTAAAATTTGTTTTTCAAATTTAAATCTTTATTTTAAGTTTAAAAGTTTATATATATATATATATATGATCCATAAAAAAAAAAGAGATCAAAATTCAGACTACTTGTCATGATTATCAAACTATAAAGTGTGGTAGTCTTCATAACATTGGAAGATATACTACCACTATCCTATTGATATACAACCTTTCCTTTCTGCATATTTTCTTGGGAATTATAAAAAATAGTTATACAATACTCTAAACAATTAAAGGACATAACTAACTAGTCATATTGTAGAAGACAATAATCCTAAAACATAAATGTAGTTAACATATCTAGGGTGCATGGGGTTCAAAAGAGTCTAGGTCTGCAAATTGCAGTGGCCCTTTGCCTTTGTTTTGTAGCATCTACTTGCCAATGTCCTCCACAATGATTGGATTGGTGCTAGTTCCTATGGCATATTAGAAGTATCTGACTTCCAATGTTCCTTCTCCAGCTTTCTAATCTCAAGTAGTGACCTCAAAGCTTAGTCTGAACACCAATTGACAGAAAAAAAAAATGAACTTGGCCTCAAGCCTCAGAACCCTATCTTTGAACTTTGGTTGTTGAAGCTCTTGTTGTTCCAGAGTGGTGGAAACCAAGGTCTTTGCCATCCAATAAAAGTAATTTTTCTCTAAAAGCCTTCGTGTCCCATGAATGAGAGAATCCTGTGTCCACCACCCAGCTCTTCAACTCATCTTCAATGGTCTGTTTGGAGGTTAGAATCATTTTATTTTTAACATTTCCCATTAGGTCCTCGACTTCCTCCTGAATGTTTTTAGGAGTCTTATCATAGTAACTCTTATGAGCTAACAAAGCACTCCTCTCCACCCATGTTCCCTTATACTCGAGTTTCTCTTTTCCTTTATCCTATGTCTTGGACCTGATTTAATTTCCTTCTAGGCCTTAGCTTAGCTAAATTGGGCTTCTCAGAGTCAGCTAAGTGTCCATCGCTATTTTTTGAGTCCATCACTTGTTGCAATTTTCACTTGATCGCTTCCAAACTCCACATGGAGTAGACCCCAAACAAGTTATGTAAATGCCTTGAAACTATTGTTGCACCACACTTCTTGCTTGGATTTATGTTTTCACCCACTCTCACTTTCCCATCAATGCCCACACTTGTTCCAAGAGTTACAATCTCTCTCCCATGTCCACCAATTTCTTGAGAAGAGAGGCCAACTTTGTCACAGAAATGTGACTGGGCTCTCAACAGGGAGGAAACCATTGAGAAGGGAGCATTACTCACCTTGCGGCTATGAGGAATGCCACCCGCCAAAAAAACCCCAAAACTATAGACAATAAAAACACCAACATAAAAACAATAACCATAATTGAAACAAACTTACTCAGACATCGCTTCTACAGAGGAAAAATAGAGGAGTCTGCACATGCCTCAATTTCATTTTTGGCTTGCTCCTTAAAACTTCCAATGCCACCTTGAGCCATAATCACTCTCTAGTGTTGGTGCTCATTCAAATTCATGGTATGATTAGTATAAATGTGATAGTACGCCTCTCTCCTCTAGTATACATACCATCCATCTCCTTCCCTCATCCTCTTGCTTAAACAATAAACGTTATGTATTGTCCCACGATCAACCAACTCACGATGATGGGACACACCTTCCCCCCCGAATGTTAAAACTATCATGCAAATGTTGAACGCCCTACATCTCCCAGGTGGCAAGGTCATCACTTCACCTCTCTAACACCTGATTTGAGGGGTTTTTAATTATATATTAATCTTAATAAAAAATATGTTATAATCCAATTGTTTCACAATATTAAAAAATATATAAAACACATTTGATAGTTTTAGTTTTTCCAACTCTCACTCATTTTTTTTAAATCAAATGGGTAATCTAAAGGTAATAAAAAGGGAGAGGTATTTATGTCGTAAAAACAATTCCAAAACACATAGATATTAAGGGTACTGGACTTAGTAATGAGTATTTTTTTAAAAGTATGTAAAAAGTGTAGATATTATGGTAGATGTAGGAGGTATTAACTTCTACATCTACCCTTTGACGAGACTAGAATATTTCAGGAAGCAAGAGAAACCCTAAAACATTGGATAATAACCTTAGAAGACAAGTCAGCTCAAGAGAATATTTAATATTGAGTTATTAGCCTCCAGAAAGAGAAGTCGGCCCAGTTAAGTGAGATAGAGCAGTATAAATAGAGAGTTCTAGAGCTCATTTGACACTCACTCACTCACAACTGCATAAGACTAGTGGTGTGCAAGTTTGGAGAGGGAGTGCAACTGCAACTACTGCAACTGGGATTTTGGCTTTTGGTTGGACTTGGTCTCTTGGTTATGGTTTGGACTTTCTGCTTGGTTTATGGTTATTCTTTCTTAGTGTGCTACCCTTGGAGAAAGGTGCATTATCCTTGGTTGGCTATTGGTATGCTACCTGAATTATTTTTTTTATCAAGGTTAAGGTGCTCAGGCGTGACCTTTGTGCCTATGGTTGGGTGACAATATTGCTATATTGTCTATGGAAAAATGAGCACATCTCTTTCATTCTAATAGGTTATGGGTCCACACTATCTTCAAACAGTCTAACCACTAGAAGATATAGTGAGAAGTTATTTGTTAAGCTCGTTATGGCCCCAGTTACAGTTGCAGCTAGGTTTTCTAATTATGTAACTGCAACAAACCTTAACCCTTGTGTTCAAGCACTTCTGATGAAATGTTTGACCTAATTTCTTGACATCCTACTACGCCCTAGCCTAGCACACCTCTTGGTACCCTCAACTAGAAAAAATGTCAGGTTTTAATTTTTGGTCAAAGTCAAAGACAAAAGGTTGACTTCTGGTCAAAATTGATTATGTGGTAAAAGTTGAATTTTAGAGTTTCTAGCTTGTTCTAATCATTGAATCTAATCTCTTATTGTCAAGATGGTATCTAGTTTCAGATTGGAAGACAAGTTGGATGATGCTACAAGGTTTCAAAGGTATGCACTTGTACATGCTATCTAAGTTATATCATCTAGAAAAACATGAGTGTGTTTGCAAAAAAAGTATTAGAGACCTTGTCCAAGCTATAATCTTGGATTCATTGCATTCAAAGGAACAAGCACACCCTCCATAACAGTTGAGGCTTCAGGTTCCAGGTTTGATTAAATTGTTAAGCTTCAAATTTGTGTACATCAAGGGTGATAGTTGCTATAGTACAAATTGTGAAAGAAGTCTTTCAAAGATTCTATTATTGCTAGGAATACTTGACTGCATATGAATACTATTGATATAGATAGATAGATACTTATTATATTGTACTTGTTCTCAAGTTGAAGTAACATCTCCTCTAGATATATATTTCTTGTTTGCTTTTTTTATTCTTTTTTTGGGCAGGTACCCTTGTGAAATATGTTTGAAGAACAATCCTTGCGGAAGCTGTCATAGAAGAAGTTTATAAGGATGACACAACTTCCATATGGGCAGCAATCAGAACAAATAGAAACAAACTTAAAGAGACTCAGAGGAGTTAGACTCGAAGGAAGTCAGTAATAAAAAAGAAACCATAACAGACTTGTGATGCTTTGCTGAAAGCAAAGAGAGATGCAATAGATGAAATCATGGACTCTCTCAAATGGAGGGAGATGATCACGAAATTCCAAAAGAAGAGCATGCATATTTCTCATTCATGCATGAAGTTGGGATTATGAGGGAGCTAATCCCCAATGATGTGATCCATTGAAGAATCTGTTAATACCATGAAGTATATGTCCACGTTCTTCATTGGAAGTAGTAAGCATAATAAGAAACATGTGTTCAACTTGACTCTGGAAGAAGTCTTCTTCGAAAAGAAGCCTTGAATATCCTTGGTTGTCCATCTACATTTATGTTCCTATGACAGAAGGATGGATCCTTTAGAAAAGAAGGCCATGTAATCTATAGAAGATTCCAAGAAAGAAAGAAAAATTCAGAACAACCAATTGAACCAATTTGAATCCACTACAAGAAGTCAAGCAAAAGGAATGGAAGGAAGTTTTGATGAAGAACAATGTATGTGAGAAATTGTGAAAAAGACTTGAGCATTGATAGATACAAGGCAAGACTTAGGGCTAGAGGGTTATCCCATAAGGAGGGAGAAGACTATGATCATAGCTTGTTCCAATAACCATACATACCTCTACCTGATCCATTATATCTCCTGCAGTATCCATGGGTTGGAGTTTACATCAGATGAATGTAAAGATTGTTCTTCTCAACGAAGTAATTGAAGAAGAAGTGTATGTAGAGCAACCTCAAGGTTTTGAGGTATACTAGAAAGAGACCCTTGTATGCATATGGAAGAATACCTTTTATGGATTCAAGAAAAATTGGTGCAGAGCCTCACATGTACAACAAAAGTGTGGTGAAAACTTCCTATGACAGAGGACATATATTGAAATGGTTCTTTAGAAGTTTGGGATGATGGATTGAAAATCCATGGAAAACTCCCATGATGATAGATTTAAAGAAGTTGAGAGACTTTGATCCAGTAGACCCATCTATGTATTGACAATTGATTGTCTCGTTAATGTATTTGGAGAATACTCAGTCGGATATTTGCCTTGTGGGACATTTGAGTTATTATATACAGTTGCATGGATTGGGTAGGGAGTGAAGATGACAGAAGAAGTGCTACTTGGATATGTTTCAGTTTGAACTTTTCCACAATGTCATGGGATGGAAGTAAACATAAGTTTGTTTCACTCGGCACTGCAGAAGCAGAGTATATTACAGCTTGTGATGCTTGTACAGAAGCATTGTGGCTCCGTAAGTTGGTTCCTAGACTATCTGATCATGTGTTGAATTTGACCATGATATATTGTGATGATCAGAGCTATGTGAAGCTTTCAGAGAACCCGGTGTTTCATGGCAGGTGGAAGCACATTGAGATCAAGCATTATATTATCCGTGATAAAGTCCAGAGGGGAGAAGTGGTTCTCTAGTATATCTCCAGAGATGAGAAGATAACATATATTTTGGTAAAGCCTATGTCCAAGATGAAAAGTTTGCGTACTTAAGAGACAAGTTGGGGCTCGTGGAGATAACTTCCTTATTGAAAAAGGAAGTGATTACTCCCAGGTTGGGAGGGAGAAATGATATTTTATTAATTTATGGAGAGTCATTTTCCATTTCATAAAATGGTCCAGGTTGGGCAGTTCTTTTCCAGTCCGAAAAGTGGTTTGAGATTTCTTACGGACAGTCATTTTCCAGTTCTGAAAACGGTCCAGATTGGACAACCATTTTCGTAATGAAAATGGTCCGATAGATTGTTGATGTACCATAGACAGTGGTTCCCCTTGTGGCCAATGTGTGGGAATGGTCTAGGACACTCATTCTTCTTGGCAGTCACTCTAAGTAGTGGTCAAGTAGAATGGTCTGCCTCATCGGGAAGTCATTCTTTTGAAGTTCACAATTGTGAGTAGTTTCAAAGAATGGTCCATTCAAGAGGTTGGTGCAGGACATTCACTTCCATAGGAAATGGTTTAGATAGTCATTCCCTAGGGAAAACTCATTCTCTCTAGGTTGCACTGTGATTAGTGCCAGAGGAATGGTCCAGTTAGGTGAACGGTCTAGGTTTTATAAAAACAGGATCGCAAAGCAATAAAATAAAAAACAAATGCAAAAATAAAACATAGAAGATACACAATACAATAGAGACACATATATACATGGTTCACCCAGTGTGGGCTACGTCCACCAGAGAAATTGCTAGGTCCTTCCTTTTTATTATCCAACAAATGAAGGGATACAACCTACAACACACCCATTGTAACTTCCTCTTCTTTCTCTCACGGTATCCTCTCTCAGAATACAATATTCGTGATGATGCATAACTGCAATACATTTCCCTCTTAAAAGAGGGTTTCCTTCCAGGGAAGAAAAACCTAACATAACTTCTACTATCATATATGTGACTTTATAATGAATGGTCTAGATTTACTATGAAATTACAATATACATTTACAAGGCAATTTTTCCTTCGGGGGCTTCGCCCCCGAACCCCGTAGCGGGGGAAATCCCCCCTTGCAACCCCCATGTGTGGAGGGGTGTATAGTCTTCATGGGGTATAAACACGGTTAAAAACAAAGACCTATGAAACAAGAAGATAATTAGGCTCCACAACCAACAATCTCCCCCTTGGAGACTGATCACAACAACTCCACTGTTGTTGTACCTGCTGGAATAGACTCCACCTTGGACCTGGAAAATTTCTCATCTTCACCTTCATGCTTGAAGACCAATTGAAACTGAGCAGGAACTCAGTTTCTCCCTAGTTACTCCCTTTGTTAACATGTCTATAGGATTCTGGCTAGTATGTATCTTTTCCAACTTCAAATGTCCATCTTCCAAGACAAATCGTATGAAATGATACCTGAGCTGTATATGCTTAGTCTTCAAATGGAAGGTTGGGTTCTTTGCAATATGAATGACACTCTCACTGTCACAGTACAACCTGCTATTCTCCTACTTCTTTCCCAATTCCTCCATAAACCTTTGTAACCAAATCATTTCTTTACTAGCTATAGTAGAAACATACTTTGCTTTTGTTGTTGAAAGTGCAACAACCTTTTGCAGTTTCTAAATCCAACTTACTATTGTTCCACCTATAGTAAAAACATACCCTGTGGTGCTCCTCCTGCTATATTTATCACCTTCCATATTTGAATCAACATATCCATGTAGAACAATGTTTGAACCTCCAAAACATAATGCATGAGTAGTAGTACCTCTCAAATACCTGAGAATCCACTTTACTACCTCCCAATTTTCTTTACCTGGATTGTTCATATACCTGCTGACAAATCCCACTACATGTGCAATATATAGTCTTGTGAAAACCATCGCATACATCAAGCTTCCAACTGTTGATGAATAAGAGACCTTAGACATGTATTCTATCTCCTCATGTGTCTTGGGACACATTTCCTTATTTAATTTGAAATGGTTGGCCAAAGGTGTACTAACTAGTTTTGCATTTTGCATTCTAAACCTCTCCAACAACTTCTCTATGTACTCACTCTAAGACAATGCCAATTTGCGATTTTCACGTCTCTTGTTATTCTCATACCAAGGATTTTCTATGTAGCACCCAAATCCTTCATCGCAAATGAATTAGATAATTTCTTATTGAGCACAATTATATCCTACATGTTAGATCCTGCAACAAGCATGTCATCTACCTACAATACCAAGATAATATAGCTTCCATTTTCTAGCCTTTTAAATAAACACAGTGATCAGAATGACATCTACTATAACCTTGTTATGTCATAAACCTGTCAAAATTCAAATACCACTTCCTTGGAGCTTGCTTTAGGCCATACATGATCCAGGTGGATATCAGTGGCCACCCACCTTTTCCAACTGGCTCAAAACAGTTTTCTGACAATTTTGGCAATTTACTATTTTTAGCAGGTTTTAATTTTTGGGGCCATTTCGAGGACCTAAATGAAGGTTTTTCGAGATATAGGTTCTCAATGATAATTGTAGGCATAATTGAGCCTCCAAAATGAATCTCCTCGATGATACCTTTCCAACGAGCTATCATACGCCTAAAACGAAGATCGTATGCAAAAGCCACCACCCTGAGAAGTTGATATACTAACTTACCCAAACGAGGCCCACATGAATTTTGGTGCTTCATCTCCTAGGGTTAGATTTTTGGATGTCTAGGGTTTTTGGCATTCCTGTTTATTGTAAAAAGGCCTTTAGAGCCTCATTTTAATCATCTTCTTGCGAATGTGAGTATCCGCCACATCTCTTCTCAGAGATAAGCTGCCACCATTCTAGCGAGTCTTTCACTCTGTATTTTTACAGTCTCTGTACATTTCTTTCATTAATAGAAATCGTGTATTACTGTATGTCTTTTCTTATGGTTGCATCTATGATACATTTTTGTTATATTATTGAATATCTGTGATATCTCTGTGCATTTCTTTATTATATCTTCGATCTCATTTTGTGCTAAAAAAAATCTGGATCAGTGGTATCAGAGCAGGCTGCTCTTAATCATTTTTCAGTGCATGTCCCTGACGAGGTTTGAGTATAGCAAGTTGGGTCTCGAGATTGTCTCTCTTGAAGACAATCTCTCTCGCACACCCAAGAAACCCTCAATGGCGGAAGAAAAGAAAAATGACGGAGTAGACGATCCTATCAATCTGTTGCTTGAGCAAGCTCTCACGCGACAGAGGAACGAAATGATGGAGAATTTTTTCCACATCCTTAAGCACCTGCCGATAGCATCAGGCACATCTTCATCAAGCAGCCACTTTGGAGGCACCTCACCTTTCAAGGTACAAGTTAATTTTTATATTCCTGTATTTGAAGGAGAGATAGATGCAGAAGCCCTAGAAAAATGGTTAACTATGCT
>ML786886.1:339735-371139 GCA_009831015.1 Picea engelmannii | reverse complement strand
GTATGCTCTTCCAAATCTCAGAGATATGAGTGGAAGAATGGACCAGATGACTTAGTTTGTATCATGATATTGTTTATGCAGGTTGATATTAGATGATATTATTTTTTTGGAGACTGTATGTCTTTGGAGAGTAGATGTATGCTAATGTGGTGGATGTGATCCACTAGTAGTGATTGTGTGTCACTAGTTAGTAGCCGTGTACTACTAGGAGTGGTTTTGTACCACTACGTAGTAGTTTTATACTATTATTGATAGACATAGATATGCTCTATTGGATGGAATTATAGCAATAGTATGCTACTATTTGAGTGTCATGGAGACTACCACTAGTGTTGGAGTTGAATGGCAGCTAGATGGATAGTCAGTGTGTTGGTGGACAAACATTCTCCAGGTGGAGAATGGTCTAGACATAATAGATTGTTGGTGGATAGGGATTCTCTCTATGGAGAATGGTTCAGGTTGATAGTTTGTTGACATGTCATGGACTGGTAATTTCCTAAAGCACATATTGTGGCCCGATTAGGAAAATGGTTCAGGACAAACATTTTCTAAGGAATATAGGTAGAGACATATCTCTATGGTACATATGACCTGATTAGAAAATAGTCCTAGACTGACATTCCTGAAGGAATGGGATTTGTAGCCCATGGCATAGCTTTCAACATTTGTTGGGACAATCATTCTTCTAGGACATATGTCCAGATTAGAACAATTTTCCTTGTATCACTCTGTGGAGTGAGTGACTTATTCAACATCATGCTCGATTACTCAGATGGAGTATGGCTCTGAGAGATGATGCATTTGATGCTATCAGATGATATTGATAGTGATGATGTTGCTCGTGAGTTGGTCTACATGATCATGAGATAATTTGTGTGGCTATGATGATGCTACCAGTTGAATGGTCTGTTTTTGCTCAAGACCATTGCTTTTAATACCTCCCTAGCTAGGATGGACTGTTGATATCATGGTAGCTACGGGAGGTATTAACCTCTACATGTAACCTTTGACGAGACTAGAATATTCCGGGAAGCAAGAGAAACCCTAAAATGTTGGACAATAACCCTAGAAGACAAGTCAGCTCAAGAGAATATTTAGTATTGAGTTATTAGCCTCCAGAAAGAGAAGTTGGTCCAGTCAAGTGAGATAGAGCAGTATATATAGAGGATGCTAGAGCTCATTTGACACTCACTCACTCACAACTACATAAGACTAGTGGTGCACAAGTTTGGAGAGGGAGTGCAATTGTAACTACTGCAACTGGGATTTTGGCTTTTGGTTGGACTTGGTCTCTTGGTTATGGTTTGGAATTTCTGCTTGGTTTCTAATTATTCTTGCTTCGTGTGCTACCCTTGGAGAAAGGTGCGCTAGCTGGGTTGGCTATTGGTATGCTACCGTAATTATTTTGTTTGTCAAGGTTAAGGTGCTCAGGGTGGCCTTTGTGCCTATGGTTGGGTGACAATATTGCTATATTGTCTATAGAAAAACGAACACATCTCTTTCATTCTAACAAAAATAATATTATGCACTATTATTAGTAAGAGTTTTTTAATTTTTTGTTAAAAAGGAAAAAAAACTAAATACCAAACATATTCACACAACAACCAATCAACCATCATATTAAAAATAAAATTTTGTAAAATAATTTTAACATAATAAAAAAAAATTTAATATGCATTACTTTATATTTATATCATATTATATTTTCTAAAATCCGATAAACCAATTTTAATTTGAGTAAACATTAACCACCATATATTTTATATATATATATAAAATTCACATTTTAAATTTAATACAAATAAATATATTTAAATAAATTAGTAAATTGCAATGCCTTTATAATCACTACACATCATTCATATATATAATTAATTAAACTCACATTTTAAATTTGATAAAAATTACATTCACTATCATTCATATATTTAATTAATTAAACTCACATTTTAAATTTGAGGAAAATAAATATATTTAAGCAAAATTGTAAATTACAATACTTTTACAAGCACTACATATCATTACATCAACATCTCAGGGTAGCTTAATCATACAATCACTCAAGTTAATATTACATGAAACCACACACCACATTCTCCTTTAAAATATTCTACACAACTTTTAAACCCAACAACAATATTTATCCTTTACCTTTTAAGTTTCAAATAATCCTAATATCATCATCCCAAAATACATTGGTGTGACATGGGGCACAATTATTTAGCCAACAATCTTATTTTTTAATTGGTAAGTTTGTCTATGCTATTGGTTATATGTTGCTCATATCATCATCCATATCCATATGTATTTCCAAAACAAAGGTCAATACACTTGGTATGACATGGAACAATTATTTATTTGCTATTGGTTAAAGTTGCATGTTGATGTGGGTTATTTTTGTTTTTAATGGATAAGTTTGTCTTGGCTATTCGTTATAGGTTGCATGTGATTTGGGTTTTTTTAAATGATAAAGTATGTGGAGGATCCAAAAGGTCAATGGTTTCATCAAAGGCCAAAGTTAATTCAAAATACATAATTTTCATAGTAAACAAATTAATAGTTTATTTAATTCCATCACTGTCAATGGGAATTGTGTTCATGGTTTTCTCTGTTGTTCATTTCATTAACAACACATATAGTAAAACTCTTAAGGTCGTTGAATCTGGTCATTTCATATCATAGAAATTGAGCGACCTCAAAGGTTTCTCTAGGTTGATCCTCTGGTAGACAATTATACAATGTTCACCGTGTTATACCCATGCATGGGACCCACCTCTCCTAACCTATTATTTAAATTCTTATATACTCAACATCTCCATGGACAACATGAGGGGAAATTTATTTATTTTATAAGAGAAACTAAGACTTTGAGAGTAAGGGACCCATCCAATCTCGAAGTAGGAATTATATTAGGGTTGTGGTCTAAAACTATGTAGGTGTGAGTATATTACAACTTTCTATATCCAATTGTAATTTTTCAATAAAATACTTTCACATATTTATTATTATAATAAATATTTTATATTAAAAAGTCAAGTGGATTAATAATCAACAACCACACAAAGTGTGGTTAACTAAACATAGCAACTAACTATTCAAAGAGCAATAACACAAATACAAGTTAAAAAAGTTAAAATGGTTAGATAAACATAGGAACTAACTATTCAAAGAACAAAACATTATGATTGAAGCTTAAAAAAATACTTTCTTTTATAAAAAGACAAAAGCAAAGTGACAAAAGCATATTAAGACTTTCATGAGCAAACACAAAACATCACATTATACAACAATGGGTAAAAATTCAACATTGGAGAAGGAATCATCTTGAAGATTGGCTTCCAAACTTGAATCACATGTCTAAATCCATTGATATACACTCTCATTCATGATTGTGCCCCTTCATAGAATTAGGAAGCTAGTAAGTAGGGGAGTTAGATGGATGTTGGATTTTTTTCTTTATTATTAACTATAATATTTTATTGATTAATTTTTTATTTAAAAAATATATTATATAGGTTTTAAAGAATTATTTATTTTTGTAAATTTAATAGTTAAGAACACATGTTTTTTTTTCGAAGGTTAGGGTTCAAATCTAAAGGGAGTAGGGTATGTACACTTATGTAGACTTTAGTAATCAAATTGTTGTGTGGAGGGGGGTCCTTTGTCCCACAAAGAGTCATACATCAATTTGGTTTCTGGCTTGGTCGTAACCTTAAAAATAGATTATTATTATTAGTAATAATAAAGTATTTTGATTGGTTAAGAGTTCGCTTTTTTTCAATTTAAAAAAATAATTTAACCACTCAAAATCTATAAATATTTGGAAAATGTGGAACTCTGCCCCTTACCGACCACCAATAAAATATTTCAAGTGATCAAATTTTATTTACACCCAATAATATAACTATAAATCCAAATCTTAAAATTATATCAACAAAAATTAAACTAATAACTTAAAATATTATAAACTTTTAATTTATAAAAATACATTAATCTTTATCATTATATAAAAATAATATACATTATATTTATTAATTTCTTATTGTATAAATTGTTTTTCCACTAAAATGTTTATATGTTTATAGTCAACCATTCTATAAAACATAGACCTCAATACTCATATGATGTTAATTAGTCCTTATCATTGTTCACAGCTATGGAATTGGACTCACATTGTGTGAAAGGTCCTAAATAGACTTCAATTTCTTTGACCGTTGGTAACCAAAAGTAATACACATGAGTTCACATCATTGTTTACACATGCACGTATGAAATTGGTCCCACATTTTATGTCTAAGGTCACATCGTTGTTTACACATGCACATATGAAATTGGACTCACATTTTATGTCAAAGGCCCTAATAGACGTTAATTTATGGGTTGGTACTAAAAACGTGGGTTGACCACCTCCACAAGTAAAAAAAGCCTAAAGAAAGCTTAAGCTATACAACTTTTTCATACCAACATTAAAAAAAAATACTTTGTTTTATAGGTGACATAAGTAAAGTGACAAAAGCACCATAAGTAGAAAGGCATGGGAAGCTTAGCCACTTCCTCTGTAAGTATGCTTTGTCATACCAACAAAAAAAATAAAGAAGTAATAAAAGAATAATAAAATAATGAGTTAGTGAGTGTGAGGATTATGGATAATACCATATTAAAAATGGTTTTAAAAAAATTATATTTAATATTTTTAGAGAAAAATAAAATATATATTATTATTTGTTTTTTATATAAAAAAATATCTTAAACATACTTAAGTTTATCTTAAAGGTTAGTTTATTATAATCTTTCTTGAAAGTCCAATGCATTATACTCTGTCCTACAAACCCATTAAAAATAAGAATCAAGACTCATGCCAAAAAATAGTACTACAATTACTATTGTATTAAAGACGAGGTTATCTAAAACATAATTATGGGTTTTGGATTTATGGGTCATTCTCTCCCTATACATGTTTAGAGGCTTTTTCACCTTTAAAATGACAAGGTCAAAGAGTGAGTTCTTATACTAAAAATGAGAAAGTATATGGGAGGTCCATTTTGTTTATATGGACACTCAAGTATTGCTTGGCTAGTGTAATGGCAAGGCCATTTTTCATATCGTTGAGATTGAATAAGTAGGCAAATGAGTTAAGGCCATTTTTCATATCGCTGAGATTGAATAAGTAGGCAAATGAGTTAGATGCAAAGAAAAAAAACTCTTTTCACAATAAAAATGAGTTAGATGCAAAGAAAAAAAACTCTTTTCACAATAAAAATGAGTTAGATGCAAAGAAAAAAAACTCTTTTCACAATAATACACAATTTCAATTATCTAATAACAACAACATTAGTACACAATTTCAATTATCTAATAACAACAACATTAGAGTCATTTCCATTTATTTTAATATTTTGAAATACTTTTATATTTAATTAACAAATTTAGAGTATTAATAAATAAATTTACATTTATAATCATTTTTTCTAAATTAATACTCAATTTCAATTCCTACCATTTCAAATCCAAAATTAGAATTTCAATTTATTTTATTTATATTTAAAAATTTATTTTTCTCAATTAAAAAGAGATCCTTACTGAAATATTCTACACTATCTTAAAATAGTCATATTTACCATTTTATCGAACCTTATACATGTGGCATGTTTTCCTCTTTACTCATGTCTAACTTCTTTCTAGATGAAGCGGCAAGATCGTTTGAAATACATTTACTGTAAAGACGAAGAATACCGATAACCAAAAAATATATTATCCAAATTTATATCACCGAGGTTAAACATAATTTATAGTATATTATATTTGTACATATTATAATTGAGGTTATATCATCCATAGTATACTGAATTTCTATAGATTATTGTTGAAGTTGTGTATCATTCATGTATATTGAATATGTATAGATTATAGATTCAAAATGTATCACTATATAATTTGTTATCTATGTTGGTACTTTCTGAATGGAAAAAGTTGTAACTATTGATTTGTCGGGTCATTTTAAGGGCATATCATATTTTGGTGATCTAGGGTCTTGAGACTTTTTAAGCTTATTTGGACCATTAAACGTCCATTTTGTGGGTCAAAACTTTTCTAACAAAGCTCCTGTCCCTTTTACATTGTTCTACACATCAAGAGTTTTTCATAATTGCAATGGTCACTCAAATCAAAGTCTATATGAGGAAGTTAGGCCTCCCACAAGTTAACTTGTGCTTTTGACCACAATAAAAGTAAGTCAATGGCATGTAGTTCCCATTACCCACAAATATGGAGCAAGTAACATGTGGACTTTCAAAAATATTATATAGTGTCCAAAATCCTAACCCAAATCAGGAGTTGCGACATGCAAAAACCCTAACCCCAGAGGGATATAGGACATGTTAAATGCTATGCCACTAATAAAGAAAGAGGAGTTCCATTCTTATTGTATTGATTTACTATTTTGTAGTTGAGAAAAGTAAAGGAGTGACATATTGTGATCATAACATTGGTATGTATGTTATATTTCCATACATGCCACAATGTCTATGGCAACTCCATAGTGAATTCATCTTTCCTTGTATTTTCATTTCCTATCTAAGAAAAAAAGAGCAAGGCATAGTCCTCACCATTTGGCTAGGTTTTCCCATATTAGATTCCCCAAGGTATATCCCGTGTTCATTGTGTGGATGGTGTGGTATTTGTTGTTTTGGCTTCTATTATTGCATTCTTAGTTTATTTTAGTGATTTGAGCTCTACATTTGTAATATTAAGTTATAATAATACAAAAATTCTACATAACAAAAATATTTTGAATAAACATGTAAAATTTGTTGTGACAAAATGTTCTAATGGAATATCCATATATTAGTTTAAGAGTAGTTTTCATTGGGGTTTTTGTGGGTCTAGAAATTGGCTTAAAGAAATAATTTCTTAAACCCTAGCCATGGTGTCAAAGTACAAAAATTATCCAAGGGATGACATGGAGGAGCGATTTTCAAAGTTGGAAGCACAAGCCTCTAACATCTCTCACAACATGGCAATTCTTATGGAAGCTCTAGAGATAAAGTTTGAACCTTTTGAGGAGTTTGGTAGCTCTAACTCAAAAGTTGGCTCTGACATGAAATCTAGAGACAAATAACCAGAAAAGGAGCTAGAGAAAGAGAGACCAAGTTCTGGGATCACCTCTTTGTAGTCTTTATTCAAAGTGGAAGATAAAGTGGACATCAGACCCTATCAAGGTGAGATTTATGTTTTTAAGTTGCATCAATGTTTGAAATAGCTAAAAGTCTATTTTAGTGTTCATAATATAGGAGAAGAACAAAATATATCATTTTCTCAATTGAAGTTAGAGTGTTGTAACATTCCCGACCACCCAGGTCGGGCCAAGCTACCTCATAGAAACATTCTTGCTAAGTTCTGATACAGATTTGGTAGTACACCCCAGCCTTAGGCCACTGGGATATACCACTCAAAGACTCATGCCGAACATCATACAAATAAAACTTAACACACAATTACATTCTGCTAATACATAGATTAATGCGGAAATAACAGTAAAGCCTTTACGTACAACATATATAGGCTAAACTCATAAATATAAAACATGTACAAATACACAACATGCAATTGAACACATAAATGGTACTTATATTTTTATAGAAGACCACCAAATGTGTGCAGACCTTCCACGGACCTCCCAGCCTTAGACCACGCTGCTCATCACTCTCAACAGTGGGTCACCCCGGGCTGGGACTAAACTCCACCCAGGTAAAGGGATTCCTAGGCTAGGATGAGACAACTAGAAGTTGCACAGTCAACAGGAAGGATTCCATCCCAGGAGCCAACTTACACTAACAGCCTATAGCCTCTCATTCCCCACATGCCTATCCCACCCCAGGAAGTGTGCCCCTTCTCTACTCAACAATACTTTGACTGCCCCACTTCCCTTCCAGGGGTTCAACAACATGCCAGACAGGAATTCTAAGAGCACTATAGTTGTCGTTGAGCTCCCTCTGGTAAAGTCACTTCCCCAACAACCTCTCTCACCTAAAGAGAGTTTCTTATAGGCCTGACAACCTGCTTCTTCAGTCCACTAGCATGACAACTTGCCTCTTCAAACCCACAGGCCTAACAACCTATTTCTTTAGTCCAGCTCCTAAGTCAATCAAGTAAGGGTGATGGAAACAACAAAGCTCGGGTATAGAACAAATGATGGCAGCAAGTGATGTTAGTCAAGGAACTACGTTGACATCAACAACAATTCGTTTACGCACAATACAAGCTCAGGCAAGTACAATTGCGCTATGATTCATAGGAAAAGTATGGGATAACTAAAAAATGTTGCAGGTTCTAGAGGTGCGCGAATGTTTCCGAGGTCAACGATGGAGGAGATGGCTTAGTGCGTGAGTGCGTGAGAGAATGGGGAGAGATCCCAAAATTATACTATATTCCCCCACCTATACTTGCATGCACCTTGATTGACACATGGCTCTCCTAGATGTCATTTCTCTCCACTTGGGATTCATTCCCTCTTCCATGAGACTTAGGATAAAAAAATTATCCTCACCTTAGTCTTTAGAAGAATATAATATTATATTCTCTTGGGGTTAAGCCCTCAAGCTTAGCCCTTTTTCCCTAGTCTCTTAGCCCTCCCTTTCCCTACCTAGTGGAGCTTAGTCCCCCATTATATTTTATCGTTGTCGGTCTACACACAACGGTGTATTTATATTAATGATATGAATATTTACATATACAACAACAGGCTCACTGGCCTTTAGCATCTAGGATCTCTGGCCTAATCATCACATAAGCCTCCTAGATTATAATCACTGGGCTCACCAGCCTACAAAACATGTTTACAATTCAGCAGGGGCTCAACCTTGGGGTATTACAATCCTCTCCCCTTATTTATGCACTGTCCTCAGTGCATCTTGTTTACATACTACATCAAGATTTTCAAAAATCTTCAAAAAGATGTTGGTATTCTACCCACATGGAATCTTCGTGCTCCCAAGTTGCATCTTGAGGACCATACCAGGCCCATTGTACCTTTACAAGCTCTATGGTTCGATTCTGGAGCTACTTGATCTTCCGTTCCAGTATGCACAACAGATGCACTTGAAAAGCGCCTTCTTGCTCCACCTGAATCACATTCCAATCAATAACATGATTAACATCAGGTATATACTTTTTGAGCAATGATACATGTAATACATTATGAATAGTCATAGATGAAGGTAATGCAAGCATATAAGCTACATGCCCAATCCTCTCTAGGATTTCAAATGGCCCATAATAACGAGCTCCCAACTTTGAACAATTTCCCAACTTCAAGAAACTTCTGTTGGCCCTCACTTTCAAGAATACATGATCACCCACGTAGAATTCCCTGTGAATTTTTCCCTTATAAACATAACTTTTCTTCCTATCTTGAGAAGTCTTTAAATTCTGCCTTATTTTTGATATCTTCTCTTCCATTTGCCCGAGAAAGTCTGGCCCAACTAATGCTCTATCTCCTTGGTTGTCCCAACTTACTGACGTGTTACACTTTCTGCCATAAAGTGCCTCAAATGGGCTCATCTTCAGAGATGCTTGGTACCCATTGTTGTAAGAAAACTCTACCAAGTGTATATAGTCTTCCCATTTTCATGGTTTATCCATCACATACATCCTCAACATATCTTCAATCACTTGGTTCACCCTCTCTATTTTCCCATCATATTCTGGATGATAAGTTGTGCTAAAATTCAGATTTGTTCCAAATCCTTTAAACAATCCTTTCCATAACTTTGAGGCAAACTTTGGGTATCTATGAGACACAATTGTATTGGGAATACCATGCAATTGAGCTACTTCCCTCATATAAACATCAACAACATTGGTTTCCTTGTGAGTAAGCTTCACTAGAATGAAATGGGCAGCTTTGGTAAGCTTGTCCACCACTACCATGATCGAATCATGTTGTTTTCTTGTTCTGGGAAGTTTGGTGATGAAGTCCATTGTCACCAATTCCCACTTCCACTCAGGGATAGGTAATGGCTGCAACAACCCAGCTGGGTGTCTATGCTCAACCTTGAGAATTTGACACTCCAAACATTTGGCAATGTACTTAGCAGTTTCTTTCTTCATGCTTGGCCAATAATATTGGCTCTTGACTGCTGCAATTGTTTTCTAACATCCTGGGTGTCCAACATAGGGTACATTATGCATTTAAAATTAGACTTCTCAATTCTTGGGAATTGGGTACATAAATTATGTTTCTGTACATGAGAATTTCATCAATCCCCAACTTGTAATCTTCAACCTTCTGCTGCAAATTACCTTGTTGTAATTTTGTTATTAATTCCTTGTATTGAAAATCTAATTTTGCAGCTTCCAAGACTCTGTCCTTCAAATCATATTGATACACGCTGATGGTTGTAGCATGAAACTCATGCACTCTCCTACTGAGTGCATCAACCACCTTGTTCTATTTCCCATTGATATGTTTTATATCCAAGTCACACTCATTGAGAAATTCCAACCATCTGCTCTACCTGGCATTTAAAGTTGGCTAATCAAATAAATATTTCAAACCATTATGGTCTGTCCTCAGCTCAAACTTTTTTCACATGAAGTAGTGTCTCCACTTCTTCAAGGCATGCACTATGGCTTCCAAATCCAAATCATGAGTGGCATAATGCATTTCATGCTCCTTCAACTTTCTTGATTTGTAACATATGACATACCCTTTATGACTAAGGAATCCACCAAGTCCTTCTTTGCATGCATCTATGCATACCATGAAATATTCATTCAGATCAACAATCCTTAGAATTGGAGCACTGGATAACAACTGCTTCAAATGCTGGAAACTCTTTTGACACTTTGTTGTTCACTGAAACTTCACTCCCTTCTTTTGCAAGGAAGAAATTCTTGGACATAGTGTCATTGATGTCAACAGTCGATGTCTTTGATGTGATGATAAGTTGGTATGAAGAATTGAGATTAATATCAACAATATAATAATTAGCATATAATGACTGATGTCAAACAGTTGGACGATATGCATAGATAAAAGATCAGGAGGGTTAGAAAATGAAGATTAAAGCTCAAAAGAGATGGTGCGGTGAATCTCATAAGAATCATTGGGGGATTAATCAACGATCAGATCAATTCAAGACCATTGATGTGCAATCGCCAGATCAATGACAAGGATGAATTGCGGAGAGTGAAAGAAGAATTAAATGACTCGCTAGTTACAATCCCGCAATCGGTATAGATCGTCAGATCTCATAAACTCAAATATCGACGACTGTGGTGGATCCAACAAATGATCAAATTAAGTCGGATTAAGTCGTGACCGTCGGATGCGCAATCGCCAAATCTACGACAGGGATAGATTACAGAGAGTGAAAGGAGAATTAAACATCGTGCTATTTCCAATCCTGCAATTAGTCAGGACCGTCAGATCTTATAGCTTCAAAGATTGATGACTGTGGTTGACTCACCAACAAACGCACAACTTCAATTTGCGAAGCTCGGGTGATGAGTTAAATGAATCGCAAGTTATGGTTCCACAATCATCCTTGATCGTTGATCTGCTTCGAGTGTCTTCACGACCGTTGGATCACTTTAAGTGGAAGGATAGGATAAGTGGGGTAAACGGTTTGAGATTTGAAATTTCTGAAGCTCGGAGAGCCAGAGAGCCGAAATAAATTCTCGACCCCCAGATCATCTGAAGTAAGCCTCAACTGTCTGATTCAAGAGGACATGTGGCAGACCACATCAGCAAGGACGTGTGGGAGGTCTACGTCAGCAGACCATGTCAGCAAGGACATGTGACAAACCGCGTTGACAGACCACATAAGAAAGAACACGTGGCACAATCAGATAATACAAGTGTCAAGTTGAAATCGACATTTTAGGTACGTGCAAATCAAGAATCAAAGTGACACGTGGCAGACACTCGGCTCATGCCATGTCATCAAGTGACGTAATAAAGTTACGTCACATTGGGAGTTTTACTTCGGGAGTTTTCCCACTAGCAGATGCCCTAAGTCCCGAAGTCCCGAATTCCATAGTCTCGAAGTGGACATGAGTTGTCCGATTTGAAGATCACTTCGGGTGTATTCTCAACCATTGATCATATTACAGTGGAAGGATAGTTTAAGTAGAATAGCTGAAATCCCAGAGTAAATGGTGGCCATCCATATAAATTCTTGATTAAGTCCCAATCGTCATATTAAAGCAGTAAAACGATATACGTGAGGATCGAATTTTACCATTGACCTGGTTCCGTGAAGTAAACATGAACCGTCCGATCTATTTGACGAAATCCACTCCAGGATATTTGACATGTTGCAAGTCCCAAAGTCCTGATAGTCGTCCATTATCGGGAGATTAAATCGTGACCGCTAATTCTAATAAAGCGCTCAAGCGCTCATTTGGTCTAACATTTGGTTACCTCCATTGGTCATATGGTATAAGAGATTTAAAAATAAAAACATAATATGTCGCTAAAGGAAGGTTTGAAGGAAGTGCCTCAACAAAACTCTGTTTCCTACAATATTTGCAGAGATTAGGGATCGAGTTAATAAGATGAAATTGATCCATATCCATGATTAATTTATGAAAAACCTTCACAGTAAAATAAATAAACAGTGATTATGATTAAGTTAATTGAAGAGGTGTGATGGTCCAAACAAAGGGACACAGTGGTTCACACTCACTCCGTTTTGAAGAATATATAAATGAGAAAGAGTGGCGAGAAGAAAGTGTCTCTGTAGTCCGAATTAGAAGATATATTAAATCACATAAGCAGAGAGAGATGTAGTAAAGACTTGATACACTTTTTTTTTTCAGATTCAGAAAATAAGGCCGGTTTGGTGGTGCATTGGAAGGTTGGTGCCTGCAGAGGGAGTTGGTGCTTCCTTGTTAGTTGTAGCTGACTAAACAGGGGGTCGTTTCCTCCTACCAGTTGGTGCTGGTGAACAAGGGTGTGGGTGCATCCCGATCAGTTGGTGCTGATCGAAAAGGAAGACTATCTTCCTTCTATGTAACATGTAAAACAAATTTTGCAGTTAATAAAAAAGAGTTTGTGGGTTTTCCCAATTGGGTTCCACGATAAAATATTATGTCAAAATTTTGTTTGCATAAATAAAATAAAATTGATAAAATAATTGTGTCACTGATTCACCCCCACCCTCTCAGTGACAGGATCTGATCCTTCAATTGGTATTGGAGCGGGTCTCTTCACAAAAGGTTTAAATCACTTGAAGAGGAATATACATCAGAATGGATCAGTAGTTGAAAATGTCATAAAAAATCCCCCTATTTAATGGTGAAGACTATGTCTTCTAGAGTGTTAGAATGAAAATTTATCTAATGTCCATTGGACTAGAAGTATGTACATTAGTTGAAAAGGGATATGATGTTCCAAAATCCATGCCCATAGAAGCAGAAGACAGGAAAAATTTTTGGGAACATGCAAAAGCCTTAAACACACTACAAGCTGGACCGAGTAAGAAAATTCTTGCTAAGGTACAAAACTGTAATAATGCAAAACAACTCTGGGATAAATTGGAAACTATATATGTAGGAGATACCAAGGTTAAGAGGGCCAAACTCCAGACTCTCAAAGTACAATATGAAGGCCTAAAAATGAAAGATGAGGAAAATATCTTTGAGTACTTCGAAAGAGTTGATAATATTATTAATTCAATCATAGGATTAGGAGTAGAAGTATTAGACAATGAGCTAGTTGAAAAAATTCTAAGAGCACTACCTATTCTATACAATCCTAAAGTGTCCTCTCTTGAATATCGAGAAAATCTAGATAAACTCACCATGGATGAATTGTATGGATTCCTCACAGCCCATGAGTTAATATTAGGTCATGAGAATCACTCACAAGGAGAGGCAACCTTCAATATACTCAAGAAAACAAAGAATCGGAAGCATAAACTTCAATCCAACCATGATGAAGAATCTGATGTGGAAGAAGAAAATTTCATTAAAAAACTTCAGAAAGGATCAGGGAAGTACAAAGGCAAGGTGACTTTCAAATGTTTTAACTGTGGCAAGGTTGGCCATTTTGCATCCAAGTGTCCCTATCCCAAGGATGACCCTGAAGATGAAGAAAACAAAATCAAACAGTACAAGAAAAAGGAAAAACCCAACTACAAGAAAACATTTTACAAGGGGAAAAAGAACTTTTACTCAAAAGAAGAAAGCAACAGTTCATCGGAGTCTAGTGACAGTGATGATGATGAATTCCTTTTTCTAGGTATTGAAGAGTCTAATGATATAGAATACATTAAACATGAAAAAGAGTTAGAAGCTGAAGTAGAAGTTAATATGGAAGAAGAACTTCTCAATACCTTGGATGAATTAAGAAAATACAAAACTAGATATAGACAACTGAAAATTTTTGTAGTTGAACAAAAGGAAAAACATGAACAGAAAGAAGATGAGATGGAAAAAATCATGAGCAAACTAAAAAACCAAATCCTAGATGCAAATAGGATCGAAGAAAGTCTAGAAAAGTCTCTTAAAGAAAAACAAATAACCTGCGAAAGAATGGAGGCATAAATAGTTCACCTAAGAAAAGAACTGGATACAAAACTCATTCAAACAAGATATGAGAATAGCTCTAAAATATTGGATAAGATTATTACCACACAAAAGAATTCAGGTAATAAAAATGGAATAGGTTATTCTCAAGTAAAAATCCAAGTCAACTCAAAATCTTATGTGCAGATGCTCTCCTCAGTACATTCAAGAAGAAAAATGAAGAGAAGACAAATAATGACCAGAACTCCAGAGGACTACTTCCACCCATCAAGAAGGAAAACAAGACAATACCAAATAAGGTTTATCAAAACAGGTATCCTCGCATTTTCTTTGGTTATTGCTTTGCATGCTCTAATTTTAGACACAAAGCTATGAATTATAGAGCATATAGAAGAAAAGATCTAAAGGTTAAGAACTATAACCTTAAAGATGAACAAGCAGTAAATCGAGTTAAAAGAATAAACTATAACTCCTTTGCACCTCTCTAAGAAGGGGACCTAGAATGATTCATATGTCATAACTATGGAGATAAGGCCATTAATTGCATATTAATGGAAGTTCCAGAACATGGAAAGTTCATTAAAGAGCAAACAAAACTTTGGAGAGAAAAAACATCAAAAAAGGAATGTCTTATTTCCTTAAAAGCCCAAGATAAAGAATACCTTTGGTATGTTCATAATGGATGCTCAAAACATATGACAGGTAACAAGGAAAAGTTTTTAGAATTAAAGAAACAAAAGGGTAAAGTCACATTTGGTGACAATGCTTCAGGTAACATCCTTGGGAAAGGCACTGTGAGTTTGGGAAAAGACAAAGCCAAAAATGTGCTACTTGTTAAAAAACTGAAACCTATTCTATTAAGTGTCATCCAAACCTGTGATCAGGGGCACTTTTGCATCTTTGATTCCCAAAAATGTGAGATTAGGAGAGAAGACACTGGAAAATTAGTTGGTACTACTCCTAGAACTCCCGAAAATGTATATATACTAGATACAAAATTGAATGAGGAATGTCATATAAATCTAGTAGATGAAAGTTGGCTATAGCATAGAAGGTTGGGGCACATTAAATTTCACAATATAGTAAAAGTCAATAATCTTGGTGCAGTAAGAAACTTGCCAAAGATCATAAATCCCTCAAATACTATGTGTAGACACTGTCAACTAGGGAAGCAAACTAGAATAAGGTTCAAAGAAAAAGAATACACAACCTCAAAACCTTTAGAGCTTGTTCACATTGACCTATGTGGACCTACAAGGACCAAGAGTTTGCAAGGAGAGTCTTACCTTATGTTGTTCATTGATGATTTTACTAGAATGGGTTGGATATGTTTTCTCAAAGAAAAATCAGAAGCACTTAACAAATTCAAAGCCTTTAAAACCGTTGTTGAAAATGAAAAGGAGAAAAAAATCAAATGTCTTAGATTAGACAATGGTGGTGAGTTCACCTCAAAAGATTTTGATCTCTTCTGTGAAACCCATGGAATAAAAAGACAATTCTTTGCTACCAGAACACCTCAGCAAAATAAGATTGCTTGAGAGAAAGAATAGAACAATTCAGGAGGCTGCAAGGACTATGCTCAATGAAGCAAAATTGTTTGATGGATATTGGAGGGAAGCTATAAGCACAACAGTATAAATATTGAACATAGGTTAGCTCAGGGTTAATAGTGATAAGACTCCTTATGAACTATGGTTTGGAAGAGCTCCATCGGTAAAATACTTCAAAGTCTTTGGAAGTAAATGCTACATCAAAAGACTTGATGAGAATCTTGGAAAATTTGATGCCATATCTGATGAAGGTATTTTTCTTGGATATGCTTCTAACAAGAAATCATATAGATGTTACAATATTAGATCACATAAGATTTTTGAGAGTGCAAATATCAAGGTGGATGACCTAAAAACATTAAGAATAAAAAATCAAGAGACTATACTTGAAAGTGAATATGAAGATGATGATGAGACAATTGGCATAGAAGTAGAATAAGTAGAAGAGAATAAAGAAAGGGAAGATGATGATATGCATACGAGTGAAGACGAAGAATATATTCAAGAAGAGATAAGAGAGGCATTCCCAAGAAGAGACACAAAGACACCCTTAAGAATGACTCAAAAGAATCATCCTGAAGAACTGATTATTGGAGATATGAATGATGGAGTGCACACAAGAAGACAACTACTGTATCAAACATAAATATCATTGTTGTCACATATTGAGCCCAACTCAATCAAATATGCATGGAAAGACAAGAATTGGGTTAAAGCTATGAATGAAGAATTGGACCAAATTGAAAAAAATCAAACTTGGGAACTAGTTCCAAGACCAAAAAATAAAAATGTCATTGGAACTAAATGGATGTATAAAAACAAAATGAATGTGAATGGGCAAGTAATCAGAAACAAAGCCAGATTGGTCTGTAAAGGGTATGCTTAGGTTGAAGGAGTAGACTATGCAGAAACCTTTGCACCTGTGGCCAGATTGGAGGCAATTAGGATGTTCCTAGCTTTCTCCAGCTACAGAAAATTTAAGGTATACCAAATGGATGTCAAGTCAACATTTCTCAATGGAAACTTAGAAGAGGAAGTCTATATTAAAAAACCAGAAGGATTTCAATTAACTAACAAAGGAGACTATGTCTATAAACTGAAGAAAGCACTCTATGGGCTAAACAAAGCACCTAGAGCATGGTATGCAAGGCTAGATTCTTATTTACAAAAACAAGGCCTCAAAAGGGGATCAACATACAACAATATTTATTGCAAAATTATTGGTAATAACATAATTATTGTGGAATTATATGTTGATGATATTATATTTGGCAGTGATGATGAGAAAATGAGAAAGGACTTTGCTAGGATGATGCAACAAGAATTTGAAATGTCCTTGCTTGGTGAACTGGATTTCTTTCTTGGATTACAAATAATACAGTCCAAAAGAGGATTCTTTATCCATTAGTCTAAGTATGTTAAAGATATGCTTAATAGATTCCAGTTAGAAGATTGCAAACCTGTTAGTACACCTATGACAGTTGGATGCAAACTAAGCAAGGATGATGAGTCCAAAGCCGTAGATCCAAAACACTACAGATCAATGATTGGGAGCTTTCTCTATGTAACAGCTTCCAGACCTAATGTCAAGCAAGTTGTTGGGATGGTGGCTAGATTCCAAGAAGCACCAAAGGAGAGCCATGGTCAAGCTATAAAAATAATCTTTAGGTATTTGAAAGGAACCATAGATCTTGGTTTTTGGTACCCTAGCAAGATTCATTCACTTTAAAAGCCTATTTAGATGTTGATTGGGCAGGTAGTGTAGATGACATAAAATGTACAAGTGGAGGAGCATTCTTTTTGGGAGAATCATTGGTAGCTTGGGTAAGCAAGAAACAATCCTCAATTTCATTGTATAGCACTGAAGCTGAGTATATTGCAGCAACATAATGTTGCACACAAGTGGAATGGATGAAACAAACCTTACAAGACATCAAAATAGTATTTTAAGAACCTACTACTATCCACTGTGATAATACAAGTGTGATAAGTCTCTCCAAGAACCCCGTTCAACACTCAAAATCAAAACACATTCCCATAAAATACCACTATCTAAGAGATCATGCTGAAAATAAGAAAATTAAATTGGAATATGTCCCGACACAAGAACAAGTGGAAAATATTTTCACAAAACCCTTAAGTAGAGATGTATTTGAATATCTCAGGAAAAAATTAGGAGTAATCCTTCTTCCAACCTAAATCTCTCAAGAAAATAATGCATAAGTTGGCACCTATTCAGGGGGAGACAACAATCAACATCAGAAGGAGTCATTCAGTTATGATAGGAAAAGTGTGATTGCAGGAAGAGTTACCAATAGTCAAGACTCTGATCAGAAGTATTTAGACAAATAGATTATAGGAGAAGAAACCCTTTTTACATTGATGTCAAAGGGGGAGAGTAACTTCAGAGGAGAGAAGCAATATCACAGGCGGAGATTGTGTATGAAGTTTGTGAGTTGCCATCAATGAAAAATGAGGAGATTGCTAGACATAGTGTTATTGATGTATTGTCATTGATGTCAACAGTCGATGTCTTTGATGTGATGATAAGTTGGTATGACAAATTGTCATTAATATCAACAATATAACAGTTAACATATAATGACTGATGTCAAACAGTTGGACGATATGCAGAGATAAAAGCTCGAGAGGGTTAGGAAATGAAGATTAAATCTCAGAAGAGATGGCGCGGTGAATCTCAGAAGAATTGTTGGGGGATTAGTCAACGATCAAATCAATTCAAGACCGTTGATGCGCAATCGCTAGATCAACGACAAGAATGAATTGTAGAGAGTGAAAGAAGAATTAAATGACTCACTGGTTACAATCCTGCAATCGGTCTAGATCATCAGATCTCATAAACTCAAATATCGTTGACTGTGGTTGATCCAACAAACAATCAGATTAAGTCGGATTAAGTCATGACCGTCAGATGCACAATCGCCAAATCTACGACAGGGATAGATTGTAGAGAGTGAAAGGAGAATTAAACATTGTGCTATTTCCAATCTTGCAATTAGTCGGGACCATAAGATCTTATAGCTTCAAAGATCGACAACTGTGGTTGACTCACCAACAAACGCACAACTTCAATTTGCGGAGCTCAGGTGACGAGTTAAATGACTCGCAAGTTATGGTTACACAATCATCCTTGATCGTTGATCTGCTTCGAGTGTCTTCACAACCGTTGGATCAATTTAAGTGGAAGGATAGGATAAGCAAGACAAAAGGTTTGAGATTTGAAATTTTCGAATCCTGGAGAGCCGAAATAAATTCTTGACCGCCGGATCATTCGAAGTAAGCCTAAACCGTCTGATTCAAGAGGACATATGGTAGACCACGTCAGCAAGGACATGTGGGAGATCTACGTTAGCAGACCATGTCAGCAAGGACATGTAACAAACCACATTAAAAGACCATGTAAGCAAGGACACATGGCACAGTCAGATAATGACAAGTGTCATGTTGAAATCAACATTTCAGGTACGTGCAAATCAAGAATCAGAGTGACACGTGGTAGACACTCGACTCATGCCACACCATCAAGTGACGTAAGCAAGTTATGTCACTCTGAGAGTTTTACTTCAGGAGTTTCACCACCAGCAGATGCCCTAAGTCCTGAAGTCCCGAATGCCGAAGTCCCAAAGTGGACATGAGTTGTTCGATTTGAATATCACTTCGGGTGTATTCTCAACCGTTCATCATATTACAGTGGAAGGATAGTGTAAGTAGAATAGCCAAAGTTTTGGAGTAAATGGTGGCCATCCATCTAAATGCTTGATTAAGTCCCAGCCATCAGATTAAAGCAGTAAAATGATATATGTAAGGATTGAATCTGACTATTGATCTGGTTCCGCAAAGTAAACATGAACCGTTCGATCTATTCAATGAAATCCGCTCTGGGAGATTTGACATGTTGCAAGTCCCGAAGTCCCAATAGTCGTCCATTATCAAGAGATTAAATCGTGACCATTGATTCTAATAAAGCGCTCAAGTGCTCGTTTGGCCTAACATCTGGTTACCGCCATTGGTCATATGGTATAAGAGATTTAAAAAGAAAAAACATAATACGTCGCTAAAGTTGATAAGCCTGTGGTTTTGTGTTATCATTCACATGTAATGGTTTGAAGGAAGCACCTCATCAGAACTCTGTTTCTTGCAATATTTGCAAATATTAGGGATCGAGTTAATAAGATGAAATTGATCCATATCTGTGATCAATTTATGAAAATCCTTCATGGTAAAATAAATAAACAATAATTATGATTAAGTTAATCGAAGAGGTGTGATGGTCCAAATAAAGGGACACAATGGTTCACACTCACTCCATTTTGAAGAATATATAAATGAGAAAGAGTGGCGAGAAGAAAGTGTCTCTGTAGTCCGAATTAGAATATATATTAAATCACAAAATCATAGAGAGATGCAGTAAAGACTTGATACATAATTTTTTTTCAGATTCAGAAAATAAGGGTGGTGCAAGGGTAGGTTGGTGCCTGCAGAGGGAGTTGGTGCTTCCTTGTTAGTTGTAGCTGACTAAACAGGGGGTCGTTGCCTCCTACCAGTTGGTGCTGGTGAACAAGGGTGTGGGTGCATCCTGATTAGTTTGTGCTAATCAAAAAAGAAGAATATCTTCTTTCTATGTAACATGTAAAACACATTTTGCAGTTAATAGAAAAGCGTTTGTGGTGTTTCCCAATTGGGTTCCACGATAAAATATTGCGTCAAAATTCTGTTTGCATTAATAAAAGAAAATTGATAAAATTATTGTGTCACTGATTCAACACCCCCCCTCTCAGTGACAGGATCTGATCCTTCAGTAATCAGGTGAGAAATCTTTGAGAATCCCACAATAAATCTTTGGTAGTAGCCAACGAGACCCATGAATGATCTGATTTCTGTCACATTCTTAGGTGCTAACCACCCTCTAATGGCCTCAATCTTTTCTGGGTCCACTTCTATCCCTTCCTCCGATACAATATGCCCCAAATAATGAATTCGGTTATGATAAAATGAGCACTTGCTCAATTTGGCATACAACTGATGCTCTTTTAACACTTGTAATACCATCTTCAAGTGCTATTCATTCTCTTCTTCTAACTTGGAATATATAAGAATTTCATCCAAAAAGACGATCACAAACTTGTCAAGGTATTCTCAGAAAACACTTTTCATTAAACACATGAAAACAACTGGTGCATTTGATAACAAAAATGGCACCACTATGAACTCATAATGACCATACCTTGTCTTGAAGGCAGTCTTGTTGATGTCTTCATCTCTGATTCTTACCTGATGATAACCAGACTTGAGATCAATCTTTGAGAATTACTTTGCATTCTTCAACTGATCAAAGAGATCACCGATCCTCAGAAAAGGAAACTTGTTCTTTACATTTACTTTATTCAATTGTCTAAAGTCAATACACAGTCTCAATGTCCCATCCTTGTTCTTCACAAATAAAACTGGGGCACCCCAAGGTGACACACTTGGGCATATATACCCCTTCTTTAGAAGCTCTTCAAGATGCATTTGCAACTCCTTCAACTCTGGTGTAATCATCTTGTAAGGAGTTTTGGATACTAGAGCTTCTCCAGGCATCAAATTTATAGAGAAATCAATATCTCTCTTAGGGGTTAATCCTGGCATTTCTTTAAACAAATCCTCAAACGCTTTTAGGACTGCATAATCTCCAATATTTGACACCCTATCCTTAGGTGCTTCTTCCATATAAGCTGCAAATATTTGACATCCCTTTCTGTAACATTTCTTCAGCTGCATTGCTGAGATTTATCTGATAATTACTACCCTGGGAATTCCCTGGACTATCCTTAGGTTCCCTTCCTCATCCAGGAAAATAAATTCCTTGTTACGAAAGTCTAATATATCATGGTGTTGGTCAAACCAATCCATACCAATTAAATAATCATAGGAACATAAAGGAAATATGTTCAAATCTTCCTTGGTGATCAGACCATTCATGCTCACTGGACATGAATTAACCCACTCATTAAATTTTCTCTTGGCTGCAGTAGTCAGTTGCACCAACCAAGATTTACCATGCTTTATTCTTGGAAAATGAAATCTCTCCACCACATTAGGATCTATATAACTATGACTAGCTCCTGAATCAATTAAAATAGTAAAGGCATGGTTGTTGATCATACCTTCCACTTCAATCATGTGTGATTGAAACTCTGCTTGATTGTTTTCCAGGGCTGCATAGATCCTTGGTACATTTTTGCCCATGTCTTCCACTATTTCAACTTTCTGTACATTGTGGACAACTCTCACCTTGTCTCTTCTGTGTGGGGAATCTCTATACATATGGTCTCCTTTACAACCCCAATATTGAATAGGTGGTTTCCTTGGCCTTTGCCCACCTGTCTCAATCACTATGGGATCTCTAGAATATGGCTGTTCTTGAGGACTGTTTCTGAAGAATGGTGGATTGTTCCCCTTCTTCCTATGTTCCATCTTGAATTTCTTCTTGTCTTCCCAATCTTTTTGAAAAGTCAGCTTTCCTTTATATTGATCATATAGGAATTTGATTCGCCTTATAGTCTCCCCCAAAGTTTTAAGATCATCATATTGAATCTTATCACTAATGAAAGATGGCAGCCCACTCAAATATCTCTGAATCTTTATTGTCTCATCCTTGATGAAGGAGACATACTTCAATAGTTCCAAAAACCTTCTTTCATACTCATCAATGGTCATACTTCCAAGATTGAGTTCAAAGAACTCTTTCATTTTCTTGTCATAGTATCTCTTAGTCAAGTATTTATTTTCAAAATACTTCTTGAATTCCTTCCAAGTAACATGTTTCTCTTTGATGTGATGCACCTGCACAATATGATCCCACCACATGGATGCCTTTCCCTTAAGCTGATAGATAACATTTATTCCTTTTGCATGAGAGGAATAATTATGTAATTGGAAATATCTTTTCATGGCTAGCAACCATTTCTCGACATCTTCATCCTTCTTGTGCTCATAATCAAAAGTAGGAGGTTTGATCTTGTTCATTTCTCCTTGCAGTTCATCCACCCCAGAACTCTTATGATACTTCCTGACAGGGGATGGACTTGAGTTGTTTTGTGCTCTCCTATTGGAATGCCTTTGGGAATGATGGTGATGTCTGCTAACACTCCTTGATCTTCCTTTCTCCTTAGGAGACCTATGGCTTCCTGATTTTCTTGAGCCATTCCCCTTATCCAATTTATTTTCAATTATGTCCAAGCACTGCATTAACTTCATGTTGAAGTCCTCCTGCTGCTCCTTGGCTTTCATAATCCTTTCATTATCAACTTTATGACTTTGGACATCTTTATGAAAATTTCTAATGGTCTCTACCATATTCATGTTATCATCCTTTCCTTCTCCATGTCCATTGGAGTTTGTTCCTTCCATACCCAAATGGAAATCCATTCCTCTAATCTCATCTTCCTGGTTGTAATCCCCATGTGTATCATCCATCTCTCTGCACTCTATGTTGATTCTAATATGATCTAGTTGCTGTTAAATCTGCAAAATGTGCAACCAACATAACTTTGTCAGGCTAAATATCTCAACAATTTAATGAAATTATGAACCATCCTAGTTCAATAATACATCATACTTCTTTCTTCTGATTTCCTGAGAAATTGTCCGTTCAACTCAATTTCTGGGTGAAAATTTATGTTCTACTGTCCAATGTATTTCCAATGACTTCTCCCTTTCTCAATTCTAAGTCTCGAGCATGAACTTATGGATATTTGAACAATTGTCCTTTATGGAAGGTAATCTCTGTACAACTGTTGTTCTTCTTCAAAGCCAAATTGGCTTTTGGACTCATGTTGGATCCTCTTGTAAAGTGCACAAGCATTCTTTACATCTTTAGGGGTAGGTATGTATAGCTCAGAACCCCACATACTCCTTCTTCTAGCCTCCTTATGTCTTTGAAAGCATCAATTCGGGCACTAGCCCCCTTTTATTTCGACTGAAGTTTCATAGGACCAAGGCTATGACCAAGCACTTAGATAATGTGCACTTATCCAGAGCTTTAGGGATTTGAGGCTTCAAAACTTTAGGCTTCGAGGGTTTCTCCTCCATCACACTTCATTTTCCCCGAACGTCGAACACCGAATGGCGAACGTCGAATCGACGAAGTTCTCCAGAGCTTCGCACTTCGGAGCTTTGGAGGATTTCAAAACTCCTCCCAACATTTCCTACGAACACCAAATTTCCGAACCATCCGAGGTCAACTTAATTCTGTTATCATCATTATGGTGGTGACACGTGGCCCCACTGACGAGCGACACATGTTAGGTCACAATTGGTACATAAGGCCTATCAAAGGTACAAAATAAAGTGACACGTGGCAGGATTAGAGTAGGTCCATGCCACCCTAGGTGACATCATCATGCCACGTCACATTGGCACTTCAAAACTTCGACACTTCGGAATTCAGAGGTTTTTACATCCACAAACTTGTTAACTCGTGAATGCCAAATTGCAGAACAATTTCTTCCCGGAGCTTCGAGCCTTCGGGCTCCGGGACTTCGGATATTTCTTCTCAGTACCACACAACACATCTCCCGAATGTTGAATTTTCGAACAGGTCCACGTCACCCTAGGTGATGTCATCATGTCGCATCACTTCGATGCTCTAGGACTTCGGGACTTCGAGATTTCGAAGAGTCCCACACCATAGCACATCAAAACACCCAAACGCCAAACTCCTGAACAATGTTCTTCAGAGCTTCTAAACTTTGAGGCTTTGGGACTTCAGAAAAATTCTCATCTGCACAATCTAAAACTCTCAATCATCGAACTTCTAAACTCTCGATCAAGTCCACATCATTCCGGCATTGCGAGACTTCGACACTTCGGGCTTTAGAAGATCTCACATCAATACACTTTATAATTCCCGAACTGCCGAACGCCGAAATATCGAACCAAATGATCTTCGAAAGTGTATCGCCAATAATGGATGGTCCAGATTGGTTCCGGACTTCGGAGAAAATATACTCCATGAAATCTCAAGCAGATTTCCCCGAACACCAAACTGCCGAACCACTTGGGGAATCCAACGATACTCCTTCTCCCAAATGATATACGGTTGAGAGTCACTCCGGGACTTTAGAACTTCGAGTTTCAGAGGATTTCACTACTAACCACCAACCCACCTCTGAACTGACGGACGCTGAAATTATGAATAGGATAATATGCAGACATGTGCCTCCGATTAAGGAACAGTCTGGATTAGTTCAGGACTTTAGGACTTTGGGGAACTCTTCCATCTGTGCAACCACAAAAAAATTCCCCAGAGTGTTGAACTGTTGAACCACTTGGGGATCCAATGGTCTTCCTTCTCTCAAATGATCTACGATGTAGATCCACAACGAGACTTCAGAGCTTTGAGGATTCTTCCTCCCTTCTGTCAAAGACATAAAAATTTCCGAAGTAACAAAGTTCAAAGGAATTGAAGTTTAACCACCACACTCCTTTATCAGATCTGATAACTGTGAAGGATATGCCTTCTCCCAAAGAAATACGATGCCCTAAATATAAACTTTATGTCCCCAAAACCATAGTCACTATGGTTTCTTTTCTCTGCTAGCTTTCTTGAACCGCTACACCTTCTGAGCTTTTGACATAGTTAAGGTGTGCTCTCAACGCCCTCTTGGCACTCATGGAAGTTATGAAACTCCAATTTTTTCCATTTCGACAACAATTCCCTCTGAAAATTTTTCTTCAATTTCCACTTACATGGCCCATCTAGGCTCAATGTTGAAAACTGGAGCTCTGATACCATATTGTAACATCCTCGACCACCCAAGACGGGCCATGCTACCTCATAGAAAAATTCTTGCTAAGTTCTGAAATAGATTTGGTAGTACACCCCAGCCTTAGGCCACTAGGATATACCAATCAGAGACTCATGCAAAACATCATACAAATAAAACTTAACAGACAATTACCTTATGCTAATACATATATTAATGCAGAAATAACAATAAAGCCTATACATACAAAATATATAGGCTAAATTCATAAATATAAAACATGTACAAATACACAACATGCAATTGAACACATAAATGGTACTTATCTTTTTATAGAAGACCACCAAATACATGCAGACATTCCACGAACCTCCCAGCCTTAGACCACGCTACTTATCACTCTCAACAGTGGGTCACCCCTGAGCTAGGACTAAACTCTACCTGGGTAAAGGGATTCCTAGGGTAGGATGAGACAAATGGAAGTTGTACAATCAATAGGAAGGATTCCATCCCAGGAGCCAAATCACACTAACAACTTACAACCTCTTATTCCCCACATGCCTGTCCCACCCGAGAAAGTGTGCCCCTTCTCTTCTCAATAGTCCTTTGGCTACCCCACTTCCCTTCTACGGCTTCAACAATAGGCTGGACATGAATTCTCAGAGAACTATAGCTGTCATTGAGCTCCCTCTGGGAAAATCACTTCCCCCAAAACCTCTCTCACATGGAGAGAGTTGCTTACAGGCCTGGCAACCTACTTCTTCAGTCCATGGGCCTGACAACCCACCTCTTCAAACCCACAGGTCTGGAAACCTACTTCTTCAGTCCAGCTCCTAAGTCAATCGAGTAAGGGTGATGGCAACAAAAAAGCTTGGGTATAGAACATATGATGGCAGAAAGCCACGATCAGTCAAGGAATTGCGTTGGAAGAAAGAACAACCCCTTTAGGCATGGTATGGGTTTAGTCAAGTAAAATTGTGCTATGCTTCACAGGGAAAGTACAAGATAGCTCAAAAATGCTGCAGGTTTTAGAGGTGCATGAATATTTCCGAGGTCAACGATGGAGGAGATGGATCAGTGCATGAGTGTGTGAGAGAATGGGGAGAGATCCCCAAAACATACTATTTTCCCTCACCTATACTTGCATGCACCCAAATTGACACATGGCTCTCCTAGAGCTTGTTTCTCTCCACTTGGGATTCATTCTCTCTTCCATGAGACTTATGATACAACAATTATCCTCACCTTAGTCTTTAGGAAAATATAATATGATATTCTCTTGGGGTTAATCCCTCAAGCTTAGCCCTTTTTCCCTAGTCTCTTAGCCCTCCCTTTCCCTACCTAGTGGAGCTTAGTCCCCCATTTTATTTTATCGTGGTCGGTCTACACGCAACGATGTATTTATATTAATGATATGAATATTTACATATAAAAAAATAGGCTCACCGACCTTTAGCATCTAGGCTCTCTGGACTAATCATCACATAAGCCTCCTAGCTTATAATCGTTGGGCTCACCAGCCTACAAAAAATGTTTACAATTCAGTAGGGGCTTAGCCTTGGGGTATTACAAGTGCCTTGCCCAAACTTGGTGGGAAAGACATGCAGAGACACTTAGGTTGGAGGGTGATCCCCTAATAACTAAGTGGGAGGTTTTTAAAACCCTCATTAAGTCTTAGATATACCCTATTACATATGAATAAAACCAATATATTATTTCATTGGCCTTAATTCCTACAAAATAAAGGGTAGGATGTATAAGAGTACATCACTATGTTCATAAAACATGCCATTATGTTGGGAGTATCTCCCAAGAACCTAGATGTACTCCTCAAGTAACTTGATGGTCTCCATAATGATTTAAGGAGGCACACACTGCTTTTTCAAACCTAGGACTATTGATAAGGCCTATGTGCAAGAACAATATCTAGAGATAGATAAGATGGAAGAAAAACCAAATGGTTCCAGGCAGATATGCCACCAAGGTGCTCCCAAGTAGGGAAAGAAGAAGTAGAAAGAAAAGGATAAGAAGACAACAACAATTGCACATCAATGCAAGGATCCAATAAGAGACTGTAACTGTTGTAATATAGATGTTCATACTAAATATAAGTATTGGAATCTACATTCAAACTTGAATCCAAAGAAATGCAAGAAGGATTCGAAGGACAAGAACATGTTAGTCATGGATTTAGGCAACTAGGTATAGAGAAACTTAGATGTGTATGAAAATATTTTTTCACTACAATGTAGAAAGAGGTGAACTAGAGTAACCTCCATCCCAAGGAAGGTAAGGAGATAACTAAATTCTTCCATATCAATATCCAAGTCAAGAGGAAAAAGGTGCATGTCTATTTGATTCTAGTTTACAGGTCAACATCATATCAAAGGATATAGTAAGTAATCTTGGATTGGAAGTTCATGACCATCCTTGTCCATACCCATTAGGATGGGTAAACAAGGATGTAGAGATCTGAGTAACTAAGCAGTGCAAGATAAATTTTTTGATAAGTGCAAACTATATTAATGAAGTAGAGGTAGATGTAGTACCACTTAATGTGTGTGGTGTAGTGTTTGGAAGCCCCTACATGTACATGATTAATGTGATCTTCATAAGAAGAGAAAATAAATATTGTTCGACTAAGGATGAGAAGTCCTTCATCATCAATGAACACAAAGGTAAATCCATGATCTCTTTTTTAAGTGCTAATCAAGACATGAAAGTGATTAGCTCAAGTAGGGAGTTTGTATTGGTCTTCTTGAGATAGAATAAAAAAGAAGAAGAATCAATTGGGTAAGGGCATCTCTAGAGGGATGTTCTAAAGAGTAGAAACACTAGCGAGAGGATATTTTCTATGCATATAGACATTTGTTCCAATATCCTAAAAGGTTACCACCTAAGAGGCAAGTGGAGCATGAGATACAACTATTGCTTGACTCTCCATTGCCAAACATGGGACTATATAAATAGTCCATCCTGGAAGTGGATGATGTGAAGAAATATTTGTAACAAATGTTGGAGAAGGGAATACTAATTCTAGAAATCACCTCACCTTGTGGGTCACCTATCATAATAGTGCCCAAGAAGGACAGGACTTAGAGAATATGTATTAACTATAGATATTTTATTTTAAAATCACCCTCAATAATTGAGACCTATTTCCTAGGACCAATGATTTGCTATATTAGCGACAACAAGCCAAGTACTTCACCAGGTTGGATCTCAAATTGGGGTACCACTAGGTACAATAAAAATAAGAAGACACCTAGAATATTGAATTAATGACAAGGCAAGGTTTATATGAATAGTTGGTAATTCCTTTTGGTTTATGTAATGCACCATCTAGATTTATGCATTTGATGAATGTTGTATGATGTCTCTTTCTAGATTCATTTGTAACAATTGTTACCCATGATTTTGGTCGTCATGATGATGTATTGATGATGGTGTACTCAGGCTCTTCATAAGAACTTTCTCCTGAGAAAAGTTACTTTCATCTCTTCCCAGAAAACTCATTTTTGAGGAAGGTGCACAGGCTGCTAATATATTTGGGTGCGAGAATGCCTGATTCTCGCAGGCTACCTTAAGCCAGGGTGCGAACTTCTCGCACTGTGTTGAATAGCTAGGGTGCGAACTCTTCCTAAAGCATGGAAAAAGATGAATTCTCGATGTTTCTAGAAGGGAATCTTCTAGAAGGATGGGTTGGCATTCAAATGGTTATCCTAGTACTGGATTCCCTGATATTGTGGGATCATTCTTATCCAAGTAACTAATTCATTCTCTCCTATATATTGAGGGAATTCTCATGGAAAAGGTTAAGCAAGATTCATTGGAGAATTGGTGAAATAATTGTGTGAAGGACTTAGTCTGAACAACAGCTTGGAGACTCTAGCAAGTCTATCAAGAGGATTTGATCTTCTTCATACAAGGATTGAGCAAGTGTGTGTGTTGGATACAAGAGCCATCGAAAGGACGTTTGCGACATCAAGGCTATCAGGTTGTAATCTTTACTTTCCATCAATATAATACAACGGCATGTCCCTTTCCGATAAAGCTATTTCCACTTTATTGTGTAATTCCTTGATCATACACATAGGTTGACTGTTGAATATATTTTGCTATCTTCACTTTGGTTGGTTTGTATTGTCTTGGTCTTGACTTCACAAGAGCACCGGAGCGAAGCGGGAGCAACAGAGACCCTAGGAAGCGATATAAAGGTATGTTACTTGTTCCTTCCTACTAGTTGATTCAATGGTCAAAAATTAGGGAAAGAGTCATGTCTTGTCCTGTTTTGTTCTAGATCTAGGTGGATCTAGGGAGATCTGTCAGTGTTCGAACCTACCGATTAGTCCGATAACAAAATTGGCAACTTCACTGGGGAAAATCCCATTTTCTTTGTGGCTTTTGGTGTTTTTCTGTGTCCATTTGCTCTTGTTTTACTATTCTCCTTTCCTATCAATCTCTGAGTCTTCAGGATATCCTAATAGAACCTCTGGGTCCAGAGGCCTTTTCTAATTTTGCTTCATTTTCCAAAAAATTGACTAGTTTCAGAGGTTCTCGCACTGCACTTCACTGTAGCCTGCGAGAATTTATAGAGTTCGCACTCTACCTTTAGTTTAAGTGCGAGGTTCTCGCACTCTGCTCAAGGGCCACCTGCGAGAATGCCTAATTCTCACACTGTGTAGTATTGCCAGCCTGCGAACTCATTTTTTCAAAAAATTGGATTTGAGTTTTGGCATCTTCAACTGCCTAGATCAGTCTAGGTGCCTCATAAGAGTTTCTTGGACCATTGATTGATGTCTTTCTTGTCTTTGTTTGCGTGCATGAACAGTCTTAGGATTTCAAGGCTCTTCTTGTCACTTTTGTCTTGACTTTCGTTTCTTGACTTTTCTTGGCATAACCATACTCTCTGATTTCGGAATCTGAGTGTGCTTGATTGGTTAAGGACCGGTGATCGGTTGAAAGTTGAGTTTCTTGGTATTTATCATTTGCCTTTTGTTTGAAAGATCACTTTTCTTATGCACTTGAAAAGACTAAATTGGTTTTCTTGTTATTTTTGTTTTCATTGAAAGAGTGGATTGGGTTTTTATCTTTGCTTGTTCATTAGTTTTTGATTTTTTGTACTCTCATTGGCATAGTGAGGGTCCTTTTTGAAAAGTGAACAACGTTTTTCTTTCAAAAAAATCATTTTCATCTTTGAAAACATGGACAATCAATTGTTGAAGTTATCAAAAAAGAATCCATAGAGAATTGTTATTTGATGCGTGATTTGTTTTAAAGGAAATTTTGCATTGTAGTTCAAGGTTGATCTGGAAAACTTTCTCTTTCCCTCCCATACATAGGATTCATTGAACATAAAGTGATATATTTCATTCTCATCCATGCATTGTTGGGTCAGATTCATACAAGATAAGTTTCATCTCTGTTTCCTTTGAGTAAACAACAACTCTTAATAACACTGCACAATTGTAAAATTTATCTAGTAACTCTTTTCTAGGGCTCTATTACACCAACATTTAGCTAGGCTAGCGCTTTGGAGTAGGAAGAGAGAT
>ML786886.1:321591-339685 GCA_009831015.1 Picea engelmannii | reverse complement strand
ATTGATATTGGCAGAGTTACTCACCCTTCTTTGTTGATATCAGTGTAGAGATTGCACGTATTACGGGGATCACTCGGAGGTATACCCACAATGATGAGTGGAAGCCTTTTGAGTTGATTTCGGGCTAGATACCCTGCCCTTGCGTGTGGATCAGACTATTGACTATTCCCCCAGGCTTTATTGTTGTTGGTGGTGACCTTAGTAGCCTATATTTCTAGGTTCTTACACGAGGTGACTGTGAAGGGGAAAGTCTTCACGGTACCTGGAATTGACGTTGACCAAAATCACTCGGGCTCCTTGGAGGGTATACCCACGATTATGTGTGGGAGCTTGCACCAGGGTGTAAGTCCGTTAAGTAGGTCGTCAGCGTAACTTTTCCACCCTAGCCCAGCCCCTTCTCGTCTCGTTGTTGCGACGTTGGATTTCATCACCAACTAGTGGCTTCAAAATTAGAAGGTCTTGTTTGCTTGGTGTTGCTTCCTAGATTTTGTTTACTAGTGCGTGTTGTTTTTCTCGAAGTTGACCATAGGATTTTCTTTGCGAAGTTTGTCACTCGTTTACAATAGCTCCTCCGCGTCGTTCACGTAGAATGCAGGGTTTATCTCCAGAGCATCTAGAAGGTTCTCAACCCTTGCCTACCAGTACACCCGAGGGATCTCCTTGGCAGAGTGAAGTCACAGTTGTCACCACACCACCAGTGGAACACACTAACTCTCTAGAAAATTTTTGAATTACAAATACTCGAGAGGATTTTCGACTTCACCCCGATTCTGAGAGACGTTTTATGTGGGAAAACTCTTCTGGAGACTTAATTGTTGTGTATTCCGGATCTCCGTCTGGACCTGGGGACCAAGATCCTTTTTGGTCTACGGGCGTTTTTCGATGGGACCTTTTTGGTCCAGGTTCACCTATGATTTCCGAAATCAACCCACCTGTGATTTCCGAAATCTCTAGTACAGAGACAGTACCGGTGACTACCGCTTATCACTTTTCTGTCCCTGCCGAAATGGCCCATCTCCCAACTACTTCGAGTGTTCCAACCGGGTTTACTGTGGTTAGTCTTGCTCCTATCAACACACTACAAACACCCAACATCATTCCGACACTACCACCTAGATACCGTGCGTTAAATACTTCCATTCCCACTCCTGCACAAACTCCATCCGACTCTCCTAGTGGTCCTTCTTCTTCTGGGCACTTTCTTCTCGGTTTTGTTCCAACACTCCCTCAATTTCCTTTCGGAGGACCTTCTTCATCTTCTACTGGAAATCCTAATCCTAGTGGCACCATTCCGTCATTCACTCCAAATTATCAGTTTCCGGTTGGTGGACAATTTCACCAAGGTGGTATGACACAACCCCCTCTCAGTGGGAAAATACCAATTGGAACTTTGCCCCCAATTGGAACACCACCTTCGATGGGAGGACCGACCCCACCTTATGGACAAAACATACCTCCATCCTTGGCCCAGTATTGGAATCATTTGATCCAAAATCCTCCTCAATCGACTGGGGGGCAACAGTTTCTAGCTGCGTCCGTAACACCCCCTAGCATGGGCCAACCATATCCAGGTTCGTTCAATCCCATTTGGGGGTCGAATGCTCAAACCCAAGCCTCTGTTCCAGGGTATACTCCTGTGAGCTACTATCCTCTCCAACCACCACCGAATATGCCTGGGTCTTCACATTATATGCAGACTACTTATGGTCCTATTGGTTTGTCGACAGGGCTTCCCCCTTAAAGCCACCAATACCCGCAGGTGAATCAACAGTTACCCTTTCTCGCCACTTTGGATCTTCCAGATTTGTCAAGGATTTTAAACGATCCTATTCGTCACTCTCCCCAATGGCCTGTTATACCAGCCAAGCTTCCATTGGACATTCTTAAATTCGACGGCAAAGCAGGAGAGGACCCAAACAATCATGTTATGACTTTTCACCTATGGTGCTCATCCAACTCGTTGATGGATGACTCTATTCGTTTACGTCTTTTTCAATGCACCCTCACAGGTTTTGCTGCGAAGTGGTATATTGAATTTCCACGAGGTTTCTTCTCTGATTTCAACACCCTAGCTATGGCTTTCCTTACGCATTACCAGTTGCCGATCCGTTATGATACTGGGACCGAGATTTTGACTTCCTTCAAACAGACTAAAGGCACTCATATATCTGATCACATCCATGAGTGGCGAAGGAGACGACGTCTCATTAAACTTGAGCTCCCCGATCAATTACTGGCAAAATGGTTTACAAAATCATTTGTGAACAAAATTGGTAAGGACATTGTCATGGGTGGCGTCGTCACGGAAGAGCAGGCTATAAGTCGTGTTCAATATCTTGACCTCGTTTACTCACAAATGGGAACCCTTTACGATTTACTTCCTGACTTACCTCATCCTAATACTTCCAACACTTCAACTACTCCAACTGCCTCGCATGCAACTGACGGTGTGGTTGGCTCTACCCAGGCCCAACCACATTCCGCCTCAGGCACCAACCCTAAATCTACTTCTTCTAATGTTCAAAATGCTCCATCTCCTACCCCTCCCACCGGTAAGACTTCTGAGGTAAATACCGTCCAATCTACCCCAGCCGGTAAAAATAAATCTAAAAAGGGGAGAGGTAAGAATAAGGAGGGAAAAAATAATTCTCAAGTAGAGCAAACCAAAAATACCCCTGTTGACGATCGGGATAAGCGCAAACCATGATACCCTTGCCTTATCTGTGGTGATGATCACTACACAAAGGATTGTCCACGACGCGCCGAGGTCACTAAGTTCCTTCAAGGCGCTCCAAAACCACCTCCACCGACTGTCTTGTCCCAACCCTTCCCATCTCAACAACAGGCTCAGTTGGTCATCCATGACCAACCCTCATCTTATACCACCTCCTATGTTTTGATGTGTACTGATGATTCTAAGCAAAACAACGTTGCACTCACTACTCGAGCCAAAGATTATTCTCCCTCTAAGGAGAAGGTTGATGATTTACCCCCTTCCTTGGTCCAACCCTCTCCTACGACTCCACCTACAAATGGTCCTCTTCATCTCGAATGACCGAGCCTCGACACAGTTCTGTGACCCCCCCCAAAGGGCGTCGTTCAGAAATCGGCTTTCAATCCTCATGCTCGTGCATCCCAGAATTACAACATTGTTGAAGATCTGGCCCAAGCACCTTCTGCGATGTTAGCCCTTGAAGTCCTTCAAACTTGTCCCGCACAATGGAAGGCATTGTTGAAAGATATCGGTGGAATTGACCCGATGGATATGAATTTAATAATATTTGACTTGGACGATCACATTCCAAGGTTACCCCCTCAACTCGCGTTCCAGATCCAAGTGGTTGTCTCTGACAAAAACATTTGCTGAACCATTATCGATGAGGGTGCCTCGACGTGTGTCATGTCTCTTGCTTGCTGGAAAGCCATTGGCTCTCCTTCTTTGAATGAATCCCAGAACACTCTTAAAGCCTTCAACGGCTCCAGTTTTAAGCCCTACAGTGTTCTTCCTTCGTTTCCCATCATGTTAGAAGGCAAAACAGTCAAAGTCAAAGTGGAAGTCTTTGACGCTCCCCTTGATTCTAATCTTCTGCTTGGCCACAGCTGGATCGATTCCATGCACGTTGTTGTGTTGACCCTTTTCTGTGTAGTACGTTTCCCTCATCAAGGAAAGGTTGTTACCATCGACCAACTCACCTTCTTTAATTCTGATACTCATACTGGAAATGTACCATTTATCGCTAAAGCCCCCCCAGGCTATGAGAACGTCAGTGTTGGCCTTCTCAAGGACTCCTCGTTAATGGGTACTTTCCTCATTCCATCGCCCGATGTTCCATGCTTGTCGGTTTATTCCATCAACATGATCTCCACCTCGCCTCATGAACTTCCCACATCTCACGACCCCTGGATAGTCCCTGACCCTGGAGATCATCTTCGTTTCAGCGACGAAATGCCTTTAAGTCCAGTTGAATCCGCCTATCAGGCCATTCAATCGGAAACACCTTCTACACCCTCTCTTGGTGAGTTGTCTCCCGATCCTTTTCGTGTTATCTTTCCCACTGATGAGATGATCATGTCCGTCATGGAGGACACCCCTTGGCACGATGGGCATCATCGTTCCATCCTCTTTCTGGAGAAACATACCCTGGAAAACTACCAATGGATTTCGACTCCGTTGACCGTTGTCATTAAAAATGAATTTTAACCAATGAAATTGCAAAATTAAACCATGAAAGTGTTAAGGACAAAGATCCTACCTTACTGTCACTGACGACTCGCTGAATGATCTCTCGTAGCTACCGCAATCTGACACCGAACTTTGAGGGTAAAAGAGGGGTTTTTGAGCTCAAATAGTGGAAAGGTAAAAATGATATGGTAAAAATATTATTTACTCCTTTTTATTTACTTTTACTATGTCATTTGGTTTTTTATGATTATTTATCTATTAAACCCTAATCCCTAATTTCATTTTGAGTGTAACTTTTGTAGGCATGATGATTTCAATGGTCAAATATAGGGATACGGTCATGTTTTTCTTTGTCATTGCGTGTTTTGATTGTTTTTTATTGTTTTTGTATAAAACCTCGAGCGTGGTCTTTGTCCGTTCTTGTGCTCGAAAATACATGAGAATGCGATCGAGCATACTTTTATCACTTTTTCGGGCTCGACAAGGTTATACGAAAAAGGAACCCCCCTGGAGTCCTCTTTAAGCTCCTTTTAGACTCTCTAAACATGAAAATATAGCCGAGCGACCTTGCTATTTTCACGCTCGATAAAGTATCTGAAGTAAGCGTATGGTGAGTGATAATTTATCTCTTTTTCGGTCTCATCCAGACTATTTTTACGAAAAAGGAACTGAGAGAGTTCTCTTTTAAGTGTTTTTCCAAACTCTATAATCATGAAAAACCTTCGAGTTTTCTATCTTTGGACTCGTTAAACAAACATTGACAGGCCCGTAATGGGACCGAACCACTCCTTCTTAGGGTTCATTAAACATACTCCGAGGGACTCGTCCGAAGGATGAGCTTATATCAACAAGCATATGTTATCCTCCTCAAGCTTGCGTAAAAATAAAGAGGTACTCGCCAGAAATGGTGGGGGAAAATTTGGGAAAGGGATATGTTATCATCTTCGTATTGATTGGCAGTAAGTGTCACTCTTGAATATGACACCCCCTATTCATCATTTGAAGCCGGTTTGGGAAATCCATTTGTCTCTCATTCGATTTTCTACAAGGTCATTCCCTATGTCGTCTTTGAGTCAATGCTGCCAAATCATTGGTCGTGTCATTCATATGTTCAAGAGAAGTCCATCTAAAACCTATATTGAGTCGGCCATCTGCAGTTGTCCATTCTCTCCGTGTCAAGCCTTCCTTGTGTCCAGTTCAATTTACATCATACTCTGTTTCACCTTCAAAATCTGTTACTCATTTCGTGTCATTGATGGGGGATACATCAAGACCCTCCTGTGACGAGTTTTGTTCCGTCAACTTCAGCTCATTATCTGGAATCAAGACTTAGAAATTCTTTGGTACCTTGGAGCTTGCATGCCTCAATGGTAGGTTTCCTCGCTTTCGACAGTGGGTTTACATCATTGACCCCTGATCGAAAGATTCCATCGGATGTTCGAATTCAACTCATTCATTCACACTCAATGGATTGTACTAGAGTACCTTGGGAGTCATTGACATCAATGGTGATTTCCCTCGCACTTGTTAATGGTTTCATCGATGACCGGTAATCAAGTGGTTTCTGCCATGTTCGAATTCGATACACGTAATGACATGGTTAGATTCGTACTTTGGACGACGAGATTGAAGACCCTGGATATTGTTCTTTTGTCCAGGTTGTGATGGAGTATGTATAATCTGCGACACATAGATCCACTGTGTATGTCTTGTGGCTATGTCGTCTTAATTTGAAATTTCTCGCATAGATCCACAGTGTATTCCTGGTGGCTATGCTATATTTTGACGGCATGGATCCATAGTGTATGATTGGTGGCCATGACCCATGTCTACAATGTCATCGGTCTGTGATCTGAGTATGGGAATGCCTACCTCAGAATTGGTATATATAATATTCGGCAGATGCTTGGTTGTTCGCAGATTTCCGATTAGGTGTTCTCCTAGTTTCCGACACACACATGCAGCTTACAAAGTCTTTCGGCTGTCACTGATTCCAACCTCATACTTTGGGGGGCATTCTGTTACCCATGATTTTGGTCGTCATGATGATGTATTGATGATGGTGTACTCAAGCTCTTCATAAGAACTTTCTCCTGAGAAAAGTTACTTTCATCTCTTCCCAGAAAACTCATTTTTGAGGAAGGTGCGCAGGTTGCTAATATATTTGGGTGCTAGAATGCCTGATTCTCGCAGGCTACCTTAAGCCAGGGTGCGGAATTCTCACACTGTGTTGAATAGCTAGGGTGCGAACTCTTCCTAAAGAACGGAAAAAGATTAATTCACGATGTTTCTAGAAGGGAATCTTCTAGAAGGATGGGTTGGCATTCGAATGGTTATCCTAGTACTAGATTCCCTGATATTGTGGGATCATTCTTATCCAGGTAACTAATTCATTCTCTCCTATATATTGAGGGAATTCTCATGGAAAAGGTTAAGAAAGATTCATTGGAGAATTGGTGAAAGAATTGTGTGAAGGACTTAGTCTGAACAACAACTTGGAGACTCTAGCAAGTCTATCAAGAGGATTTGATCTTCTTCATACAAGGATTGAGAAAGTGTGTGTGTTGGAGCCAAGAGCCATCGAAAGGAAGTTTGCAACATCAAGGCTATCAGGTTGTAATCTTTACTTTCCATCAATATAATACAGTGGCATGTCCCTTTCCCATAAAGCTATTTCCACTTTATTGTGTAATTCCTTGATCATACACATAGGTTGACTGTTGAATATGTTTTGCTATCTTCACTTTGGTTGGTTTGTGTTGTCTTGGTCTTGACTTCACAAGAGCACCGGAGCAAAGTGGGAGAAACAGAGACCCTAGGAAGCGATATAAAGGTATGTTACTTGTTCCTTCCTACTAGTTGATTCAATGATCAAAACTTAGGGAAAGAGTCATGTCCTGTCCTGTTTTGTTCTAGATCCAGGTGGATCTAGGGAGATCTGTTAGTGTCTGCACCTACCAATTAGTCCGATAACAATAGTGTACCAAGACGATATATTTATTTTTAGCTATACCTTGGAAGAGCATATCTCACATATCATGTAGGACTTAGAGACTTTGAAAAGGAATCAATTATTAGCAAACCTTAAGAAATGTGAATTTACCCAATAATCATTGGTGTACTTAGGGTACGTGATTAGTGGAGGGGAACTCAAGTTTGATCCTACAAAGATGAAGGCACGATCATCAAGTGGCCAAATCCTACAAATGTCACTAAATTTAAGAGCTTTATGGGATCATCATAGTAACTTTAGAAGTTTATATCATCATTTTCATATGTGGTTGTGCCACCATGCCATAGCAATTTGTAACAAGAGTTTCCAATGGGGAAAGAATAAAGATAAGGTCTTTGAATAAATGAAATGAAATATTAGTTAAGTGCTAGTTCTTACATTTTCCAATTTGTAGAAGCCCTTCTAAGTGGAGACAATTGCAAGGGGATGCACTATGAGAGCGATCTTGATGCAAGGAGGTAAACCAATATGATATAATTCTATATGTTTCATGGTGAAGTCCTAAACTTTGAAACATATGACAAGGATATACATGATCTAGTACAATATATTAATAAATGGAAGCACTATCTAAAGGGAAAGGAAATAATCATTGATATTGATCACTAATTGTTACAATATTTGCAAGCCCAAAGTAAGTTTCAACAAACAAGAAACTACAAGTGAATGGATTTTTTACAATAATTTCATCTTATAATCAAATATTATAGGAATGGTAGTACTAATAAGTTGGTAGACATGATTTGAAGGTCATCCACACCCAAGATCATAGATTTTGGTACTTTTATGTACACAGAGCCTTTCACCCATGATGCATACAAAGATGAATACATTGAAGATGAGAACTTCAATGATCCAGATTTATAAATGGAATGAAATGAAATATAGATGTATAGAAAATAAATACACAAAGATACAATAAAACTTGACTTATATTAATAAAGAGAACATGTTGAAACTGCAAAAATGTACACCGAAACAAACTTGCTCGAATGGTGGCAACTTATTTATGAGAAGAGATGTGACAACTATGATCATTCAAAAGAAGACGAGTATAATGAGGCTCCAAATGAATTTTTAACATAAAACATAAATGATAAAACCCTAAACATCCAAAACCCTAACCCCTAGAGATGAAACGCCAAAAGATTTGTGGGCCCCGATGGGGGTAGTTGATACGTCAACTTCCTGAGGGCGTAAATTTTGAATATGATCTCCCTTTGGGGCACTCGATACACCGTTGGAAAGGTATATCCGATGAGTACACATTATGTTCACCCTAGCATGTACCACCAAACAAAGGTAAGGGATTTTTGATCCCAAAAAACATCGTTTAGGGCCTCAAAACGACCCTAGAAGTTTGGGACTTGAAAAAATGTAAAAATAATGCCAAAATGGAAATTGTTCTTTCAGCCAGTGGAATAGGTGGGTGGAAACTATTTTCGACCTAGATCAGTCCTCCCCCTTAGGAAGCAATGGTTTACATTGTGTTGAGTGCCCCCATCAGACGGGGAAACTTCTACTGAACTTGGCCCTGGGTGAGACACTTTCCTTGGTGCAGGAGTTTCCCTGCTCTGACAACCTAATAAAGTTGGATCCTTTGTTGGTGAGTTCCATTAATATGAGTGTCCCTGATATGATCAATGGATTCATTTTCCATGCTATCATGGTTGAGCTCTGTTGGTGTTATCTATTCTGCGATCTTCGATGTGTCCAATAATGGTGGGAAGTATGGTCAAAGAAGGTCCACATTAAACACTAGGTGCAAGCCAAAGAAGGGGGAAATACTTATCTCAAAATCATTTTCACCCACAACCTTGGTGATGGTGTAAGGTCCATAGTGAAGTGGAGGAATCTTCCCATGGAGTCTTGTAAGGCGCTCTTTCTGCAAATGCAACTAGACCTTGTCTCCCACCTGAAACTTGTGCGACACCTAATGTTGATCATGGTGTTGTTTGTACTTAGCATTGGATTTCTATAAAATATCATGGATCTGTTTCTAGATGTGATGAATCCATTCAATAAACTTGGTGGATTTGTCGGCCTCATATTGAGTATTGGATGATTCTACCTGTGTGGATGCAAAGGGAAACACGACATCAATGGGACCCAATGGTTGAAATCCCAACCCCACATGAAAGGGACGATGGTTAGTCGAGCTATGAAGGGATCTGTTGTAGTTGTGTTGAACATAGGGGAGAATCTCATCCCATGTATGTGGATGTTCGGAGTTGTACATGTGCAAGATATGCATGATTATTCTGTTGACAACCTTTTTCTTTCCATCAGTTTGGGGGTGGAAGGTGGTGGATTTGGTGAGCTTGGTGTCCAAAAATGACTAGAGATTGGATCAGAATGTGCTTATGAATTTTTTTTCCTGATCTGATATGATGGTATGTCATATCCCGAAGTGTTCCCACACCCATTTGAAGAATATATTGGTAGTGACCTCTACTGTGATATTCTTCTTGAAGGATGTTATGATGAACATCTTAGAAAACCGATCAACCACCACAAAAACATAGTCATTTCCCTGATTGGTTGAAGGAAGGACTAAAATGTAGCCCATTGAGATGGATTCCCATGGCTTGTTAGGAGTAGGCATAGGGGTGTACATGCCTTGTTTCTTAGTGGCTGGTTTGGCAATGGTGTAGGTAGTGCATGAACTGATATACTTGCTAACGTTTTGGCACAATTTCAAGCAATAGAAATTCTTTTGTAGAACTTCCACGATGTTTTCCATGCCAAAATGTACTCCCATTCGATTGTAGTGAGCTTCCCAAATCAACATACCATGCTCTATTGAAGGAACACAGAGGTGGCTGAGATGGAATAATAGTCTGTCCTGAAGATGAAAGTTAGTGGTAGTCGCATATGTTCCCAACATCTGGTAAGTGGTAGTGAAGTTAGGATCACTCTTGTAGAGTTAGGGCCACTCAGATGCCTCATAACCACATGAGTGGAGAAATAAAGTTAAGGCTGGAACTGGAGGTTGACTAAGGTAGTCAATGACACGATTGGTTCTCCTTGTCTTAGATTTGATGTCGAGATGGAATTGTTGCAAGAATGTGGACCACTTTTGATGGCGGTCATTCTTCAATTTTCCTTATGTATGCATGAACTGCAAAGGATTATGATCAGTGTGGATGTCTGTCTCCTTCCAGAAAATGTAGTGCTTCCATTGTTGATAGGCTTGTACAATGGAATACATTTCATTGTCATAGGTGGGGTGCTTACGAACACCATCTGATAGTGTCTCACTATGATATGCCACTGGATGACTATGTTGAGTGAGAACTGTGTCCATGGCATAGTTTGAGGAATTGGTCTGAATCTTAAAAGGTTTTTGCAGATCGGGTAAGGAGAGTACTGGAGCTGAGCACGAGGAATTTTTCAGATCATTGAATGCTTGCTATTGTTACTTTCCCCACAAAATTTTTTCCTTGCCACCACCCTTGCTCACTTGGATGAGGGCCCATGCAACATAGGAGAATCCCAACTTGAACCTGCAATAGAAGTTGGCAAGTCCTAAGAAACTTTGAAGCTCAGTTAGTGTGGTCGAGGCTGGCTAGTCACAAATGAATTAGATCTTGGCTGGATCCACATGCACACCATGCTCATCAACAATGTAGCCTAGGTATTGGACTCCGTTCATGCTGAAGGATCATTTTTCCAAGTTAGTATATATCTTGTGTTGTCGCAGAGTGTGAAGGACCTACTGAATATGTTACAAGTGTTTTACCCAATTATTGCTAAAGATGAGGATATCATCCAGATATACCACCACAAAAGAATTGGTGAAATACCACAATATATCATCCATCAATCTCATGAGATTTGCTGGAGAATTTGTCAAACCAAAGGGAATCACTAGCCATTCGAAAATAAATTCTTTAGACTTGAAAGCAGTATTCCATACATCAGTCTGTTCTATTGGGACCTGGTGGTATCCAACTTTAGGTCAATCTCACTGAAAAAATTGGCTCCCTTGAGCTGGTCAAGAAGGTCATCAATTTAGGGAATTGGGTACTAGTTCTTGATTGTGATTTTGTTTAGGGCCCTATAATCAATACAGAGTCGCCAAGTCCCATATTTATTCTGCATGAGTACAATTGGGATCTCGTGGGGTGAGGAGATGGTCCGGATGTGCCCCTTTTGAAGCATCTCTTGGATCTATCACTTGATTTCCTCATTTTCCATCAAAGAGAGGTGATAGTCTGACCCATTGGTTAGATGTGCACCGAGGGTTATATCGTTTGAATACTTGAACTGACAATGTAGTGGTACCTTGGTGGGTGAGGAGAAGATGTATTTGTATTCTTCCATGATATTTTCCACATGTTTTTATTGCGTGGAGAGGCCCTTCACATAGGCCATGGATGTGGTTGCTACCTTCTAATCACATTGAGAGAGAATCATGAAGAAGAAAAATTTCATGGTCTAGGAAAAGGCCATCTTGCATTTCTTAACAGAGATCAAAGAAATGTGGGTAGGCAGAGCTACCTCTGGTATCCTCTACAATTTTCTACCCAAAATAATAATAATACAACGAGTTCCAAAAATCATATACAAGATGTCATTTCCACAAGTATTATTGGCCTAAAAGAACATCACAAACTTCAAGGGGGTAAATATCACACAATACCTCATCCTTGAAGGGCTTGATGCCATAGGGAAAACGAAACTGTTGGCTGACATGGAGATCTATTCCTTGGAGGAGCCACTCGATGGTGTAGGGTTGCAGGTGTGGTGTCATTGGAAGGTTCAATTGCTTAATGACCTCTACTGAGATCAGGTTCTTTTGACTTCCTCTATTTACAAGGAAATGTAGTAGAGCACCCTCCACCCACATTTGCGAGTGCGACCAAAAATACTGCAGATTCCTTAGTGTCTTTTTTCCCACAATAAGTCTCCCACCAATCCATGACATGGCGGACAAATTTAAGGAGCACAAATGTAATATTTTCTCTATTGGAAAAATTATGGACCAAAAAATACCCTTCTAGCAGATTCAACCATTTATCTACAACATCCACATATATCCAATTTTCAAATAAGGGGATATCAAAATTGACTTGTACCTTTAAGGGGGAGGTGCCTCCAAAGTGGCTGCTTGATGAAGATGCATTGCTTGTTTTCAGTCGTTGAAGGATCTGTGCAAAGTTATCCATCATCGCGTTCCTTTATCACACAAGGGATTCCTCAAGAAAAAGTTTAAAAGGATATCCTGATCCGTCTTCTCTCTTTTATTTCACCATGGGAGGCCATCATGATCAATGAGGATGGTCTTGCAATGGCTCAACTACTTTGAGTCCCATCTCCTTGTACCTTGACCTCATTGGGGACATGCATAGAGAAACAGATAAAGAGAAAACCACTCTAATACCACTGATCTAGATTTATAAATGGAACGAAATGAAATATAGTTGTATAGAAAATAAATACACAGAGATACAATAAAAAATGACTTCTATTAATAAAGAGAACCTACTGAAAGTATAAAAATGCAAACTAAAACAAACTTGCTCAAATGGTGACAACATATCTCTGAGAAGAGATGTGATGTCTACACTCATTCACAAGAATATGAGTACAATGAGGATCCAAAGGCATTTTTAACATAAAACATAAATGAGAAAACCATAAACATCCAAAACCCTACCTGGGATATGAAACACCAAAAGATTTATGGGCCTTGATGGGGATAGTTGATACGTTAACTTCTCGAGGGAATAAAGTTTTCATACTATCTCCCTTTGGGGCACTTGATACATCGTTGGAAAGGTATATCCAAGGAGTAAATATTCTGTTCAGCCTAGAATCTACCTTTGACTATATACCCAACGTTGTTGATCCCAAAAAACGTCGTCTAGGGCCTCAAAATGACCCCAGAAGTTTGGGACTCGAAAAACTGTAAAAATACTGCCAAGATGGAAATTGTTCTTTGAGCCAGTGGAATAGGTGGGTGACCATCGATATCCACCTAGATCATTCAAGGAGGTATTTAAAAATCTACAAGGTTGAGTTTGTCAAGAAGATATTTATATAAAGGTTGACTACCATCTCTCATATTGGTTGCTCTACAAGCTAGATAAGATTCATGTTCCTAAAAGAGAAAGATTGTAACTTATCAGAGAGGCTTACACGTCCAAAGTTGGAGAGCATTTTGGTGTTGGGAAAATAGTGTCCAACTTACAGAGGTGTGTGTTTCCTGCCAAAATATAAGAATATGTGGCTTGGCTCATTAGAATATGCATACTTTATTGTACAAACAAACCTAGTAATAGTAAGCAAGGTTTATACCATCCCTTACTTATACCTACTAGATGATAGGAGAACATGCTAGACGCTTTCTCTGACCCAGTTTTTGATCTCAAAGGTTTCCAAAAAAACCTTCAAACTATCGACCCTCTTGGTAAACCAGAAGGAAACACTGCACACAGAGTGCACACTGCAGTCTCACCCGAGATAGCTTATGGGGGATTGCAAGACTCATGTGTTTGCAACCAGGGAGGGGATTGAGGTTGTATTTTGTTCCTTTTCCTCATGCATCAAATTTATTATCCATTCATTTAGATCTAGTATTCCTTCATTAATCAAACTATGCACGCATGTTGTCATTAACTAAGATAACATTCATTCTTTATCTGATAAACAACATAAAATTATAATAATCATTCAGACACATAAACACAACAAGTTTACCGTGGTTTACCCCCCCCTAGGGATACATCCACAAAGATATGTCTCTTCTTCTCTTTTATTCATCATTCTTCAAAATTTGCGCTGTGCACATTTCATTATTTAAGATTACATTAAAAAAATAGGATGAGATTCATTCATGAGGTGGACTAGACCACACCAGGCTCCACATCCTGTGACCTAACCCTAAAAAACTATCTTATTCAGACCAAAACTATTATCTCCTTTACCAACCAACTAACCTCTGCTAGACCTCCTAGGCCTTTATTTATACTATTCTTTCGGCTCATAGCCATTACATTCATATCCAAAATCCAAACCCTAACATGGATAGGTTTGTCTGCATGCACACCACACTGTGTTTCCTCTGTCTTTGGCATACTGCTTTTCCTCCATATTCTGCATTCTACTTTTCCTTCATCTTCTGCATGCTTGTTTTCTTCCACATATGACGCACGCTCCAAAAATAGTCTTTTATTTACCAAAATAGGTATGCACCCAAAAATAGATTTTTCTCTCCCAAAATAGGCCTGCGCCCAAAAATAGGCTTTTCTCTCCCAAAATAGGCCTACGCCAATAGGCCCCAAACATTTACATGTGGCTCGTCCCGAGCCACTCAACCTTAGCTTACATTATGGTTTGCTAACTGCAACTCCTGGAACACCTTTACCAATTGAGTGACTTTCTCTTTAACCTGTGTTCTCTGCTCTACCAACTTTTCCACACTCTATGCTGTAATGTGATTTGCCAACACTTCTATGCATTCTACATGTATTTTCTCTATTTTCCATTTCTCTACTTGCATTTTTTCTATCATCCTCTCTGCGTCCTTCTGTAAGGGATCCAACTAAGCCTGTCTTGCTTGCTTGTCAAATTGTGCAACCTTCAACTATGCCTATTCTTTCTTCATATCCCGCACACTCCTCATCCTCTCTAAGATGGCCATTTCCTTCTACTGTTGCTTTAAGTCCTGAATTTATGCAATTATATTCTCTTGCTTCTGGTCCAGTTGTTGTATTTTCTTGTCTTCTTCCATGTTGGTCCACATTTGAGCAGTCTTTTCATATACTTCTTCCACTACCTTAGCTTCCTACACAATACTGTTGATGTGCGCATTAGCCTCCTGTTCTCTTTGATCTCTGACTTCTGGGAGTTTAGTAGGAGTCAATTTTTATGTGAGCTCTATGATGTCTTTTTTGTATTTCTCCATGAGTTGTGCAATCCTATGAAAATTTCCTTCTAGTGTGACTTCCGGCTCCTGTGCGCAGTCTGGGATGCTGTTATATACTTTTGTCAGTCCCTTTTCTAATTTTTCTGCACGTCTTTTCTCCTTCTCTAGGTTCAACTAATCAAAAGTAATTTGTAATGCTTCTATAAACTCCCTCCTAAATTCCAAGTTAGTAGCATATGCGCGGGCTCTATATTGGAATTCTTACGTCACACTTGCCTGTAGTCCATATAGTTCCTTTGTAGGTATCTATGCCATGACCATCTAAAGTTGGTCTATGTCCCTAAAGGGCTTCTGTGTTGTCTCCTCATCAATTCTTAGCATATGTTGTGTGACCTTGAAGGTGTTACTGTCCTTCACCACTATCTGAAATTTTTCTTCATGTTCCTTTTGCGTAGGTGCTTGCCATGTATTCTTTGTCTGCTGTGCTGTAAATTGTTGCACTGTAGGAATATGCAGCCATGATGTCCTCCGTTTATGCCTCTGCTGTGAGTACTACATATTTTTCACTGTCTTGGAATTTATCTGCCACTAGCTCAACATCATCCTCTGTAATTGTGATTACTGGAGGCTTCTTATGGTATTTCATTTTCTTGTGTATTTCCTCCTCCTGCGTTCCAGTTCTCTTTGTCCGTGAGGGATGCAACCTAGTCTTATTCTTCTATTCATCCTCCTCTTCAGGCCGAGAGGTGTCTCCATTATTGTCATCCCCCTTGGCTTCTTCCCTTGAAATTGTTTCTTTATTCCTGGGATTTTTCATTGTTGCGCTGCTTCCTGATGCTTGAGCGCACTCTACAACCTTTCTAGTGTTTTTGACTGGACTACTTGTCTTTTTTGATGTGCCCACCTCTTCTTTCTCCTTTGGTTTGGATCCTTTCTTTGTTGCCGACAACTTCCACTGCGCAGGCCAGTCTTTGAAAATCTATTCGACCTCTTCTCTTGATGCACAATATTGCATTTCCAACCACTTTTTCTGCGGGCCCCTTGTGGCCTGGATCCACATGTGATGTTTGGATTCCTTAAAATTGACAATCCATTCCTTCTCCTGGACCACCTCTATAGGAATCCTATATACATTTGATGTTTTTTGTTGCATGTCTTCCAGAAACATGGAAAACATTGCACTGTTTTCTTGTCAATTCTTATTGTCCTTAGTTTTCCAGAGGATTTTGTATCTTGTTGCGTAGCACTTACCCTTCCTATCTACAAAATATGATAACTTTGGTTCCTTCCAACCTACCAAAGAGTATGGGGAGCCATGAATAATGGAACTCAATTCCGTTGTCCTACGCATCCCTACAATTAATCAAAAATTGATTTAGCAGGTATGGTGCCCAGCTAAACATCACTCCTTTTGTGCACTGTTCATCTACTGTTATGACTCCTATTGGGGCCTCTTCCTTCCTGCACTTCCTCAATAATTTGAAAGCCATTAGATTGCTGGTGAACCTTTTCGTGACGTCGTTAATGTATTTTATGACTATACCTTGGTTCCCCCTATTTGTTCCAAACTGCATTTTCACTATCTCTACAATTTCCTTTTCTCGTGCTTTATTCTCTAGGTACTCTTCGAGTTGTGCTCCAATATTGGGTGAACTTGTAATCTTGGAAATCAAAGGCACATTAATGGTGACAGGCCTATCCATCCACAAGATACCTCCATGTACCCTGGCCAAGAGTTGTTTGACACAAAGGCCAACATTTTTACCGCTACTGAAATGTGGTATATCCAACAAGTTCATGATACCCAAATTATATATCCTTGTTATCCACTGCACAGGATCCAAGATGGGTGTTTCTAGGGGTCCTGTTTCCCTCGTATCCTCCAAATAAGTTTCTTGCACAAGTTCTAGAAACTTCACCGCGTATTTAAAAACAAGTTCGGTGTATCTCAACTACGACACCTTCCCCAACATATCTTCCACTGTGACCACGTCATTTGGGATGTAAGGGAGTGTGATCTCTACTATTTATGCCACCTTCCTTTTCTTGTTGACGTTTGGGTGGTCTTCTGTCATTGTTTCTGTCATTTCTTCTTCATCTCCTTCGGTCTTCGGTTGGTTTGGAATACCCTTGACCAACACCTCTTGTGCGTCATGTATTTGTTGTTGTGCCTTCATTCTGTCAGGTTCCATATATTTTTCTGGGTTAGGGTTTGCGCTGCCATTGGATTTTTCTGAGATCTGACCCATTTCTACTTGTGTAGCCATCAATGCTTCCTCCTCTACCATGGTCAGGTTGATCGACTCTGTCACCAAGGTTGTGACGTCTTCCAATTATACAACATTCTCGAGCTCTATCATTCTTTCCTTCCTTCTTCCAAACTATCGAGTAACCCTAACATATCTCTGTTAAGAACCAAATATCAATATAGCATAGAAAAACCTCAGAAGAAGTAGTCAACGCCTTGAAAAAGAGATAATTGCAGATAATAAGCCTCTTCGAGGGGGAAACCTCCTTTTACCCCACTTAAATGTTCAAGTACAAGATGATTCAAAATGAAAATGTCTCCTTGGTATATATAGGAGACTAGGAGGTATAATTACAACTAATGGCCTAAAGCTGACATAAATAAAATAACATTACTAATATAATATGCCCCAATTAAGGGGTAATGAACCAATATTAGGGCTTAACATGCCCCTCCCATTGAGACAAGTGTTGTCCACAACGCTTGAGTAACTTTGGATGCTTCTGTATAAAAGACTCATCTTCCCAAGTGGAATCTTCAGCTGATAGTTTCCTCCATTTAATGAGATACTCTGAAATGGATCTATTCCTCACCTGGCGAATTCTTGTGTTAGTGATGGCTTCAGGCTCCAATGTGATTTTTCCTTCCTTGTCAAGTTCTGGCAATATAGTTTGAACTGGGATCTTGTCACCTATAACCTTCTTTAAGCATGAAACATGGAAAACTGGGTGTACTCGTGAAGATGCAGGCAACTCCAATTTGTATGCCATAGTACCA
>ML786886.1:222081-318360 GCA_009831015.1 Picea engelmannii | reverse complement strand
GGATGCATTTTCACTTTCAGGTGTCTTCTCTATTACAAATTTTTTCAATACTTCCATGATCTCCCCTTTTAAACCATCCATCTTAGTATCCAACTTAGCTTCCATTGAATCCATCTTCTTTTGTAGTTCATTTATGTCCCTACGTATTTATTCACCTTCATCAAGAGTCTAATTAGGATTTTCTGGAGGCTTATTTGGTGTAGAAGTTCCCTTTTTTGGTGGCATGTTGGCCAAGTATCACTTTTGAATCTTGATTTTGAGGTGGTTCTGCTAGACAATATTTCTTCTATTGTATCTCCCAAGTTTCAGCCATTTTGGGTATGAAACTTTATTTTATGTATTTCTATGATATTTCTTCTCTGCAATTCCATAGGTATGATCAAAATTGGATGTGCCAAGTGGAATTTATGGTAACTTCCCCACAACTTGCCGATTTTTTGCCTTTCTAGGAGATCTCACTTGTATAGCCTGCCCCGCATAGAATAATTGATATAAAATTCTAAAACTTGCACCAGAAATACTAAAGACTGTTCACGATCCAATGAAACCAGTCCCACTCAATTTGGATACTCCAGGAAGAAGTTATGATTGTTTTACCTAGAACACCTTCTTGAGACTAGTCAATAGGACTATTCAAATACCCTATCTTACACAAGGTGTATATAGAAATTTAAGATGACCCATATGCTAAACGTTTTACCATAGATACATTACTAATTTTTGTAAGTATCCTCCAAGGTTTAGGGTATGAAACATTACAGAAACGTTTTTATAGCAAAAATTCCGTAATGACTCATTTCAGGATGATTCCAGAACCCTATCTTGTACAGGTTGTATCTCCGAAAGTATAAGGCCTCAGGAGCTGAATTTTGAACCCAAAGTACCTTGATCTATATACTAAATGTATTCCAAGCTGTTCCTTTTGAAACATTGTAGAAAATAAGTTATAGAGAAAATTCCACGGTGTCTCAGATGTAGCAGTGAAACCCCAAGACCTTGAGTTCTGATACCATATGTTAAGAACCAAATATCAATATAGCATAGAAAAACCTCAGAAAAAGTACTCAACACCTTGAAAAAGAGAGAATTACAGATAATAAGCCTCTTCAAGGGGGCAACCTCCTTTTACCCCATTTAAATGTTCAAGTACAAGATGATTCAAAATGAAAATGTCTCCTAGGTATATATAGGAGACTAGGAGGTATAATTACAACTAATGGCCTAAAGCTGACATAAATAAAATAATATTACTAATATATGCCCCAATTAAGGGGTAATGAGCCAATATTAGGGCTTAACAATCTCCCTGGGATGCTAACCTTCAGAGGTGTCATGCTATATGTTGAGTGGTCAATTTCTATATTCCTTAGAAAATTTCTCTTAGGTTGCACTCTTTATCTCTCTATTTGCTAAAAAATCGCTAAGTGTCAAACTTTCCCATGTGTTTCCCTTTTTATAGACCCGATCATTAATGTTTTGTCCGATTTTTCACTTTTCTAGTCATTTGCACAGTGTCCAATTTTTTGGCGCGCGCTAACTTTACTTCTTGTCACGTTGGTTCCGTTGTCTGTCGTGCACGACTCTTTCCAATTTTCTGTCGTTCAACCAACTTCCTCGTCTTTTTGTATTTTTATGATTTTTCTGGTTTTTATGTATGTTTGTAATTTTTCTTTCCTAATTTATACTATAGTACACTATACACATGAATTCCTTACTACGTTGAAACTACTGAGAGTTAGTAGGTCGACTATCCCTATATAATTTTAGCTGAATACCATTCACCATTCCTTGCATTTTTTTTCTTGTCAAGTCCTTTAGATGCACAGATCCTCCATATGTGACATACTTAATTTCATATGGCCCTAGCCAATGCATTCTAAACTTACCAGGACGTTGAAAACATTTTTTTATCATAGAGGAGAACTAGTTCTCCCTTCTTAAAGATCTTCTTCTTTGTGTCTTTCATGCCAGGATTTGTCCCTTTCTTTCTGTACCTCTTCGTGGAATCTTTCCAGCATTTTATATTCTTCTAGTTACATAAGTTGACATAACCTTTCTTGTACCGTGCCTCTTTCCGTCATATTTGTAATTGCTGCAACGCACAATCTGGGTACCGAAAATTCTAATGGCACCAATCTGAATGGTTTCTATACTGTTAACTTCTTGCATGTAGTCATGTATTCCCATAATACTGTTGGTATTTTTAAATCCCAATGATCTCTATTCACATTAAAAAATCTTTGTCAAGGCATTCTCCAAAATCTTGTTGAAAGCTTCTACCGTCCCATTTTCCCAAGGATGATATGGTTTACTCTTCTGATGATAAAGTTCAAATTCCCCAGTCATATCCTGGATGGTACTATTAATAAAATGGGTTCCTTGGTCACTCATCAAAATCCTCAGACATCCATATCTTGTAATTACCTACTCAAATAAGAAGTGCGCTACTGTATTTGTGCTGCAATCCTTGAATGGTGTTGCTTCTTCCCATCTGGTTAAATATTTTGTCACAATAATGATGTATCTTTCTCCTAACCTTTGTTTTGGTGGATTAATAGGTCTGTTAATCTATTTCCAACTTGTCAAATACCTAAAGAGTTACTTTGGGTTTTATGGGAATCTCATCCCTCCTGTTGGGTTTTCCAACTCTCTGACAAACATCATAGTTTAGGCAATATTCTTTTGCATCCTTATGAACTGTTGGCCACCATAAACCTACGCGCAATACCTTCTACATGGTATCTTTTCCTACATAGTGTCCTCTAGTTATACCTTCATGAGTTTCTACTAGAACCATGCGTTATTCATGCTCCATCACACACCCTCTCAAAATGCTATCTGTGCCCAACTTGTATAAATGACCTGTAATTAGTTGATAGTCTACAACTCTAACTACCAAGTTTTTCTTCTGCGTGGTAGTAAAATCTTTTAGCACAGCTCCTTTGATCAAGAATTCAATGATATCAACAAAGTACTCATCAACTATTTGTACTGAAAATAACTATGCATCAGGGAATTTGTCTTCTAATTTAGTAGGTTCTTCTCCATTAGTTATCCTTGATAAGTGATATGGTCTCACATTCAATTACCTTGGTTTAACTATTATTTCAAAATCAAATTCCTGGAACGATAATATCCATCTACAGATACTCCGCCCAAACACTGGCTTGTTGACTAGATATTTGAGGGTAGAATGATATGTGGACATTTTAAAGTGCTTTCCCAATAAGTAATGTCTGAATTAATGTAGTGCATACACCATGGCTAGACCTTCTCTTTCTGATATGTTGTAATTCTGCTTGCAAAAGATATAGGATGATCTAAATCACCTTCTCCTGGCCGTGAAATTTTTTCTCCAAGTGCTATTGATGATGCATCTACATGCACATGAAATGTCTTTCCCCAATCAGGAAACACTAAAATAGGTGTTGTCACCATCTTCTCCTTCAAAGTAACCAATCCCTGCTGAAAATCCTTGTTCCACTGAAATTTGGTGTCCTTCAACAAATTTTCCATCGGCACTATAATCTGTGCATACCCCTTGATAAACTTCTTATAGTACCCTGTATGTCCAAGTGTGGCTCTCAACTGGCTCACTGACTTTGGTGTTGGTAAGTTCACAATTGTATCAATCTTAGCAGGGTCAACCAATAGCCCTTGTCTGCATACCACATGTCCTAACAATATCCCAAAAGGTGTGATGAAAATACATTTCTTGATGTTTAATGATATCTGACATTGCCTACACTTTTCCAAAATTAGTCTTAAGACTTCTGCATGATCTTTTAAAATATTAAAAATAGTCCATTCATCCAAAAATACTTCTAGTAACTTATGTATGAAATCTTTAAAAGCATATATGACCACCCTTGAAAATATAGTTGGTGCATTCTTCAATCCAAAGGTCATAATTGTATACTGATAGGACCCCCATTATGTAGAAAATATAGTCTTATGCTTATCCTCTGGGGCTATTTTAATCTGATGATAACCCGAGAATCCATCTGTGAATGAATATGCTTCCTGGCCCCCCACATTCTCCAAGACGTCATATGTAAAAGGGGTAGGAAATGGATCATGTAAGCAAGGATCATTCAGTTTCCTTAGATCGACACAAATTCTTATTCCCCCTTGTTTCTTTTCCTTGACTACCATGGGAATGATCCATTCATATTCTTCCACTGGCTCTATGCTACCAACTTCTAGCATTTGGTCAAGTTTTTCTTTCACCGTTTTCTTATACACTAGATTCAACCTGTAAGGTCTCTGTCTAAGAGGTCTAGCATCTCATTTTAGGGGTATCTTCATCTCACCCAAGTCACCTGCTATTATTTTTATCTCTATAAAGGTTGCTGGAAATAGGTCACTGTATTTGCGTAGTAGTTCTATTATCCTTTCTAGTGTTTGATCATCTGAGTAGTCTCCAATTCTTTCCATTTTAGGGTTTTCTTTTGTCCCAATGTTGAATTTCTTGACCTTATTTGGTGTAACAATTGCCTCTGACTCCAGAGATGTACGTTCCACCTCTTGTTCTCCCTCAATCTTTGTTATCTGGATGTTGCATGTATCATCTTCTTCTGGTGTATCCTCCGTGACATGATAACACGAGAGTAATTCCTTGACTATCTGTCTGTTATTTTTTTGATATTTTGTTATGATTTCCACCTTAGGTTCCTCAAAAAATATCATACCCTGTATCAACTTCATGGTTGAATCGATATTGGGGTTTTCATGCTCAAATGATAAAGTTACCACAAAATTCTATTTTAATACTGTCTATTATGTAGTGCCTCTGTGTAGTTCTTATTCTATGTAGCAATTCCCTGGTATCCTTTCCAATGTATGAATAAAGTAATGAGGCCATTCCTTTGGTGGTGTCAACCTCCATTGTGTTGTGTATTTCTCTATTTGCTCAATTGGTGCTCCTCACCCATCATATTTCTACAATATATTATTCCCCTATTCTGTGCCAAATCTAATGCACAATAACCTTTTATACTGATACCAGTTTTGAATCGTTCCCTTATGCATGCCCCACCATATTGCAGGTGTTTCCTTGAGTGCAATATCCATGGATAAAAAACTACGATTTTCCAAAACTTCTTCCTCATAATTTTCCATGAATTCTTCTAAGTTGTTCAAACCATGAAAAATGGGAGGTTCCCTTACCTCTGTACTGACCCACCTTATTACACACTCTATTCTTGTGCACCTCCTTGTGGGGACTTCATGTAGTATTTGCTAACGGTTTTCCAGACCTATCTCAGAGTCTGAGGCACATGATGTAATACTTCTCCAACTGAGTACCCCATCTGCAGTTGGGTTGACATAATATTCTTCTCGTGCGGTAGTCCTATATAACTGATTTACTTCTTCCAAGTCCAAACATGTTGCCTCTACAAAGATTTCTTCTTCTGATGGATCCAATGGGGAAATTACTCTGTATTCGCCTGATTCGGAGGTCATTTTCTGTGTCTTCAGGTTGATCACAACCTGGTTAACAAATGCCCAATCCAGTCCTAGTAATGCTGGGTAGGGTGTTGTGCCATCTACTATTTCTATAACTTCGAAATCTACCACAATGCACACTCCTTCAAAGTCTATTGTCACACCTTTAAGTCTTCCAATTGGTAACACTCTATGTTGATTTTCCAATTTCAACTCGACAGGTGAATATCCTATATGGGTTCCCCCATACACTGCCATGTCTTCTTAGGTAAGACATTCACTTCAGATCCTAAATCAAGTATGACATCTCCCATATTGAAATCCCCAATGTTGGAATTTAACCTAAATTCCCTACTTGTTCTTCTTCTCGTTTGGATATTATTAGCTGTCTTCTGTTCTAAATTCCCTTCTACTTATGTGTTGCATATTTCTAGAAAGTCCCGTAAGACCTTAATGGATGATGGATCATTCAATAAATTTACACATGACTGCAGAAAATTCTTTAGGTTACTTACTTTCTCTGAAGTTTGTCCTTTGCTGGTGTGATCCATTGAGGGTGGAATATCGTACATTGGTGGATCCTACGTTTGTTGTACAATTGATGTAGATGCAATGTTCTCTTTTAGAATCTCCTGTTTGGACTCCTTTAATGTCTCCTTTTCTTTCTTCCCATCAAAATGCTTCTATGGCTCAGTGTTCTTCTTGACCCACTGGTGTTGTGCTGTATCCTATTTTGCTGCATCAACTCCCATATTGAATCCTCCTCAAGTAACTATGTTAATGTTATTCCCATCATCACTATCATATGCCGAAATCCACTAGACGTTCTGATTGTTTTGGTTCTTTTTTTTTTTCTGTATTTTTTCCAATAACGTTGGGAAGTATTCTATGTTGTGGTTTGCTGCACAACAATACATACATGTCATAGGTGGAAGGGGATAGTCTATTTCATAGTGTCTTGGTTGTTGAAAATTATGGAAGAATACTAGCCCTCTTCCTCATCCAAATCCCCCTCTTCCCTGACCTCCACATTTGAATCCACCTCTATCTTTGTGCGGTGCATTGTATTGGGGTATCTGGTTATACTACACAATATTACATTGCAACTGCATATTGTTGTACTGCGGTTGCACGTGATAGAATTGTGGTTACACATTGTTTTACTGCAGCTATGCAAGATTGAATTGTGGTTCATATTGGCCTGTCATCATCTCTGCTTGCACCCTATAGGTGTTTGAAGTTCTCTCTCTCATCAATTCCAATGTTCTATAGTCCTTGTCATCATGACCCACTGATTTCCAAAAATTGCAGTAAGAACTTTTTGGCACTGTCTTTTACTTCTGCATGATTGGACAATGATATGGATCATGCCCATGTGTATTACAAATTTCACACCATGGTCTTCCTTTTGAAAAGGGGTTTGACACGCCTACTGCTAAGTACTTTGCAAAGGTTAGAAATTTATTCTTATGATGTCCTTCTATCCTACATAATGTACACCAAAAAAATTCTCTCTTCTCTTTCCCTTTGTTCTGGTTCAACTAAAATGTTATATTCTTTAGATCCTCTTTCAACTCTTCTATTGCTGGATCTGTCTATTGATACAGGTTTTGTTCTAGCTGCAGGGTTGCTTACAGAGCCTCTGCTTGAGTTTGGAACTTCTGTCGTCTCAAGGGATACTTCAAGTGTGGTAATAGTGAGTTCACAAATAACTACATATGATGCATGTCAGTAATAGAGTACTTCAACTTACCTTTTAGATGTTTGAACCTTTGATCAACCTCCTAGACAGACTCACCTAGTTTCTACCTGATCTCGATCATTTTGTTCATGCACTAGTCTTATGATCTTGGCTTCTGAAATTCATTTACCAATAGATTTTTCACCTTTGTGATAGTCTTTCATGCTCCTTATGGAATGTTTACATCAAGGCTCATGTACCAGTCCAACGCACGGTCTCTGAGTGTTATAGTCAATTGCACCACTTTTTTATCCTCGTCTATGACTTGATTTTCTTCCTAGATATTTTAATAGATGAATAAATGCTTCTTAGGGTCCTATGACGCCTCACCATGAAAATCTAGTAATATGATAGTGGGATCTAATCCTCCCATTTTGAAATGTGTTGAACTAATGCCTCCATGTGGTGTAGATAGTTGAATGCCACTTCATGAACTTGTACCCCGAGTTGTTTGTCCTCTATTGGACCCCCGACCTGTTTCCCCTCTTTGAGTAAAAATTGGTTGTCTAAAATCTTGTGTTCCTTCAGGTGTATTAGTCACACATGGGGTTGTAGGTTCCATACCAACTGTCAGTGCTTTCCCCCTTCCCCCATGCACACAGGGAAGTTTAGTTGTCTGATTCCATGATCATCATGCCTTTTTTATATAGTAAAATATTGATGGAAGTATAGAGTGATCTTATGTACCTACCTCTGGGTCCCTTCATAAAATCCTTCACTACAACATTGTACAACTTCACAATATCAATTGCAAATTTAGTGATAAACCATGCAATAATACTGTTGAACCAAAAATCTACTACGCACATAAATTTACTATTGACTTGCTACAACTGTGTGATCTCCACAAGATGCCACTCTAGTTGTCTTATCTGAATCATAGGATGGTTGTCCTTCAAACTCAATAACCAATCCTATAATAGATGCGAAAATTCACAGAAAAATACTTCATGCAAGTCACTAAACACATATTTGTCGAGATATTTGAGTGGTGTATATTTAGGGTTTTAGTTGTCCTTCTACACAAACTCGAGTTACTTTTTCCTTAACCATATTTCAATCTCCACCTTCGTTGGATTCCATGGCCTGAACATTCACTTCTACGTTTTCATTCTCCATGCTGTTCTTCAATAGATCCCTTCTGATCTATCCTGTGTAGTTGCAACCATCTACAAAACCATTTGTTGGATGCTTGGGTTGACGCAGGTTCCAACAAAACCCTCAAACTATCATCCCTCTTGGTAAACCAGAAGGAAACGCTGCGCACAGAGTGCACAACACAGTCTCACTCGAGATAGCTTATGGGGGACTGCAAGACTCATGTGTCTACAAACAAGGAAGGGATTAGGGATGTATTCTGCTCCTTTTCCTCATGCATCACATTTATTATCCATTCATTTAGATCTAGGGCTCATTCATTAATCAAAATATGCATGAATGCTATCATAAACTAAGTTAACATTCATTCTTTATCTGATAAACAACATAAAAGTAGAACAATCATTCATACACATAAACACAATAGGTTTACTGTGGTTCACCCCCCTTGGGACTACGTCCACAAAGATATGTCTCTTATTCTCTTTTATTCACCATCCTTCAAAATCTGTGCTGTGTGCATTACATTCTTCAGGCTTACAATAAAAAAGTAGGATGAGGTTCATCCGTGAGGAAGACTAGACCACACTAGGCTCCACAGCCTGTGACCTAACCCTACAAAACTAGCTTATTCATACCAAAACTATTATCTCCTTCACCAACCGACTAGCCTCTACTAGACCTCTTAGGCCTTTATTTATACTATTCTATCAGCTCATATCCATTAAATTCATATCCAAAAGCCTAATCCTAACATGGCTAGGTTTGTCTGCATTGCGTCAAACTGCTTTTCCTCTGTCTTTGGCATGCTGCTTTTCCTCCATCTTCCACATGTTTCTTTTCCTTCATCTTCCACATGCTATTTTCCCTCCACATATGGGATGCACTCCAAAAATAGGATTTTCTTTCCCAAAATAGGCCTGTGCCCAAAAATAGGCTTTTCTCTCCCAAAATAGGCCAGAACCCAAAAATAGGCTTTTCTGTCCCAAAATAGGCATGCACCCAAAAATAGGCTTTTCTCTCCCAAAATAGGCCTGCGCCAATAGAACATCTCCATGGATTTCATGGGCAGTGTGTGAAGAACCAACTAGGGACATGACTATATGTTTGTGGTAGTGGATAGGTTTAGCAATATGTGCATTCTCGTGCCTTGTAAAAATGCCATCAAGGGACAAGATGCATCAATCATGTTCTTTGAGAAGGTCTAGGTACACTTTGGAAAACCAAGGAGCATCATATTATATAGAGATACTAGATTTCTTAGTGCCCTTTGGACTACACTTTGGAAGAACATGGACACCAAGTTGAATATATCTACAACTTTCCATCCATAGAAGGATGAGAAGATATAATTAGTTGAACATGACATTCGTTCAACTTTTGAGGGGATACAATTAGAAGCATCCAAGGACTTAGGATAATAATTTTATTTATATTCAACACTTTTATAATATATAAATCCACACTCCCACTAGTAAGGCTCATTTTGAAAATTTCCTTATATATTTTTCCCCTTCGCATTTAGATATGTATTTGGACAACAAGGAGGAGTGAGGGAAGGTACCATATGAGAATAATTGAATGTTGAACGATAATCCATTTTTTGGAATACTAGAGACATTGAAGTAGTCATAGGAAACGTACAAGTGATATATATTGGATAATTATATAATTTTTCATCTATCTTGATACTTTCTAGGTGGAAAAATTTGGAGGAATCGACTTGCAGAGATATTTTAGCGGCAGGTTCCAATTTGAAAAATTGGGTCCAAAAAAATATCTAGAATTTTCCAAATCCATTTTGAGGCATCAAATGGAATTTTTTTGGGTCCAAAATTACTTTGGAGGAAGATTCCATATTCAACATACCAATACCTTTCCAACGGTGCAAGAATCACCTCAATCAAATCTTGTATGTGAATGTTATGCCTCCTGCAAGTTGACATACCTTGTTGACCACCATGGTACAAGTGGATTCCACATCAACCCCCATTACTCAAACGTGTGGGGATGGCCATGTAGTGGATTTTCAAGAAAATTCTATAAGGTCCAAACTTGATCACTAATTGAGGGTTGAGGAAGTCAAAACCATAACCCTAGATGACTATCAACCTATATTAAATACTGGACCACTAGGAGGAGAAGGGGTTCGATTCTTTTGTATTGTACTTGTTCCATAGTTGAGTAGAGCATACAAGGAGTGTTATTTTGAGATAATATCATAGGAGGTAGGATATTTTGTAGAAACCATTTAAGTCACAGTGTCAAAGACAACTCCATAGTGAGTGCCTCTTTATTTGTACTTACTTTCCATAAATAAGGAAAATAGAGTAGAGGATAGGCCTCACCTTCTAGTTTTGTTTTCTCCTGTATTGGATTTTCTAGGATACATAATGTGTTCAATTGTGTGGATGGTGTATATATTTTTTCCTTTTATTTCATTTTTATGTTCAATTAATTTCATAAATTCAAGCAAAGCTAGTAATTAACTAATCTGGGATCTAAGGAAATAAACAAAAAATATCTAAGATTTTAGAACCATTTAAGATCTGTTATCATGAAATGTTCCAATGGAATATCCATAATAGTTTACAGATCATATTGGTATCATGGTTGTTTTCTTTAGGATATTTTTGGGAAGTTGCAGGGTCTAGGAATTGGCTTTCGTAAAAAGTCATGGAACCCTAGCATTGTTAGATTAGTTTATTCACAACAACCCTTGCGATCCAGTAGAAGAGATATTTTCAAGGATAAAAGATCAATTTTCCAACATCTCTTGCAATATGTCCCTCCTCATGGAGGCTCTAGCAAGAAATCTAAAACAGTTTGGGGAGGTTGGAGGTTCTAACTCATAGATCAAATCAAAGGGGAAATTGGGAGATAATGAAGACCCAGAAAAGGAGTCGAGGAAAGAGCCCTAGAAAGAGAAACTAAGTTCTAGCGTCATTATCCCTTCACAATATTTAAAATGGAAGTGAAAGTGAATATCAAGCCATACCAAGGTGAGATCAATGCATTAAAGTTGGATCATTTGTTGCAGTAGTTAGAGGTATATTTCAATGTTCATAATATAGATGTAGAACATAATATTTCATTTTCTTGGCTAAAATTAGAGGGCCATACATTAACCTGGTGGGAAATCCACATTGAGACACTTAGGATAGAGGGTGGTCCACCATTAACTAAGTGGGTGTATTTAAAAAATCTCATTAAGTCCTAGTTCTACCCTATTAGGTATGTAGAGGACCAATGGATCCATTGTAATTACTTCAAGAAAAGGAAGGGGTAGAGTGAGAAAGAGTACACCATGGAATTTAGAAAGATGGTGATCATGCTAGGTATCACACCCAAGAACCCATATGTACTCCTCAAGTATCTGGGGGTTCTACACAATCATCCACAGAAGCAAGTGATTCTCTTCAAGCCCAAGAGAGCTGATGAGGCTTATGTGTAGGTACAATATCTAGAAAAAATAGGCCATATTAAAGGACAACCAAGTGGTTCCAAATAGAAATTAGGACATAAGAAAGGACAACCAAGTGGTTCCAATTAGAAAGTAGTCTAGAAGAAAGGATGACCAAGTGGTTCCAAATATAAAGTAAGCTAGAAGAAATGAAAACCAAGTGTTTCAAAATAGAAAGAGCACCAAGATGCTTCTAAGGAGGGAAAGAAGAAGTGGAAAGGGAAAGACAAGAAAACACCAACCATTGCACATTATTGAAAGGACCCAAGTAAATACTATAACCATTATAATATCGATGGTCACATTGAGGAAAAGTGTTGGAAATTGCATCCAAAGTTGAACCCTAAGAACCATAAGAATAATGCGAAGAAGAAGAATCTTCTAGTCATGGATTCAAACAATCAGGTAGAGAGGAGCTCGTATGTGTATGAGAAGATTACCTACACTTCAGTGCAGAAGGAGGTTAATTTGAGTAGCCTTTATCACAAGGAAGAGAAGAAGATGAAAAAACTCTTCCATATCAACATCCAGGTCAAGAAGATCAAGGTGTATGCTCTATTTTATTCTAGTTCACATGCCAACATCATAGTAGTTGATCTGGTCAACAAGCTTGGGTTGGAGGTTCATGATCATACTAGCCCATATCTGTTAGGGTGGGTAAATAATGATGCAAATATCAAGGTCATGAAATAGTGTAAGATCAAATTTGTTGTAACTACACATTTTATTTATGAAGTAGAGTTAAATGTAGTACCCCTTGAATCCCCTACATGTATATGAGGGATGCAATATTCATGCCAAGAGAAAAATAGTATCGTCTGATCAAGAATGGGAAGAATTTCATCATCAATACACATAAAGGGAAATAAAATATCTCACTAGTAAGTGCCAACCAAGCCAAAAATTTGATTATTTCAAGTACAAAGTATGTTATTCTGTTCTTATGAGAGAATCAGTTGGATGATGAATTGATAAGAGTAAAGTCATCCCTAGAGAGATGTATCTAAAAGAAGAAAAAATAGTTGGAGGAGTTGTTGCAGGAATACAAAGGAGTGTTCCAAGAGCCTAAAGGGCTACCACCTAAAAGGGAAGTGGAGCATGAGATACAATTTTTGCTTGACTTCGCATTACCCAATATTGGGTTGTATAGACAATCTATTCTAGAAGCAGATGAAGTGAAGAAACAATTGTAGTAGCTACTGGACCAGGGAGTAATTCAACCAAGAACCTTACCTTGTGGGTCACCTATCATTATAGTACTCAAGAAGGATGGGGCTTGGTGAATGTGTATCGACTATAGATATTTGAACATGATTACACTCAATAATAAGTACCCTCTTCCTAGTATTGATGATTTGTTAGACTAGTTGTAGCATGCCAAGTACTTCACCAAGTTGGATCTCAAATTGGGATAACACCAGATATGTGTCAAAGAAGAATACACCTGAAAGACTGCCTTCAAGCCAAGGCAAGGTTTGTATGAATGGGTGGTCATCCCATTTGGTTTATTTAATGCACCAACTACATTTATGAGACCGATTAATGATATATTATTCCCATATTTAGATTCATTTGTTATAGATATTTCAATGATATATTGGTTTATAGCTCTACTCGGGAGTAACACATCTTACATATCATGCTAGTGGTAGAGACTCTAAAAAAGAAACATCTATTTCCTAACCTCAAGAAATGTGGATTTTCTTAACAATCATTGGTGTATTTGGGGCATGTGATCGGTGGAGGGGAGCTCAAGATATATCTCACAAAGATGGATGCCATCATAAAATGGCCATTTCCTACCAATTTAATTGAAGTTATGATCTTTTTGGGGGTACCACAGTACTTAAAAAAGTTCATAGCATGCTTTTCATGACAACTGCACCACTCCACGCCATAACAATGAGCAGTAAGATTTTCTAGTGGGAAAAGAATCAATAGAAAGATTTCAACGAGCTGAAATGAAATATCATTCAAGCATCAATTCTTTCATTTCCAAACTTGAATAATCCATTTGAAGTGGATAAAGATGCAAGTGGGTATGCTATGGGAGAATTTTTGATGCAAGGAGGTAAGCCGGTATGATATCGTTCCAAGATGTTTCATGGGGGAGTCTTAAACTACCCCACCTATGATAAGGAAATCTATGCCCTAGTTCAAGCTATTAAGAAGTGGAAGCACTATCTAATGGGAATGAAAATGATTATCCGCACATATCACCAACCACTGTAATATTTGTAGGCCCAAAGAAATCTTAAGCAAACGAGACATTAGAATTGGGTGGGGTTTTTGCAACAATTTAATCTAGTCATCGAGTATAAGAAGGTAAACACTAATAAGTTAGCATACATGCTTTCAATTCCACCAACATCAAAGATTAAAAATTTGGGAACTCTTATGCACATGGAGCCTTTTACTCATGATGAAAACAAATAGAGGCATACATAGAAAATGAGGACTTCAAGGAGGTATTTCAACAACTATAGGGCCAAATTCATGTAGAAGAAAGTGACAGTAAGGATGAATATCATCTCCAGAATGGGTTACTCTACAAGCTAGACAAGCTTTGTGTTCCTAAAGGTGAAATATTGGATCTTATGAGAGAGGCTCACACCTCCAAATTTGTAGAAAATTTTGGTGTTGGTGTTGGAATCGTAATCCGTTAGGGTTATGAACTTGAAATAATGTGAATAGTCATGTCATTGTAACATCATCGGGAGTCCAAGAGACCTCTTGGAATATGAATCCAAGGGTCACACCAATGTACTTATACATGTATCATATTGACGAATAAATAAATCTATGCTTATCTATATTTTGTGTGTCCAACAATGGCACATGATATTATAGTTTTTAGGCCTAATTCTTGGGTGTTTTATGTAAAAACAATGCCTCATTACATGTTCATAAATGTCTCTCTGCCATCCTCATCCTACCATTTTGCATGACTCTACCTATGTGGCAGGTTTGTTTTATTCTAGGCTTCACACACATTTTCATGTCAGGTCTGTGTTATTCTAGGGTTCACATCCCTTTCTCTATGCACAATATCCAAAACATTTATTGTTGACCTTGGTGAGTATATAAACATTGGTTGGTCTGTATGCCTATATAACCATTCACTGGTCTGTTTTCCTATAAGTCTCTTTCCCTGTGCATGCAATCATTCACTAGCTTGTCGATCTGTTAAATTTGAGATATGATTTATACCACCATGCCTCGCCAGATGGGCACAACTTGGAATTATCAACCCTAAACCACAACAAAATTCATAACAACAATAAAAATATATTTTTGAACACTTTATCATCCGTGTTTCATGGTAGCAGAACCTTCGATAGGAGCTGCAAAGAATTGGTAAATGGTGGAGATTATTTGGGTAAGGTTCAGGTTCAAATCTAGTTGACTACCATTAAAACTAGGGTTGATTGAAAAAAATCTCTCGATTCTTTGTTACTAGTATCAATACTATGAGTTTGACTGTAGAAGCATGTCCACACACGACGAAAATTGATGATAAATTCATTTCCATGACAAGAAAAAATTCAAGTGTGAGATGCGATGAATGTATTTGAGGTTCATGATCTAAGATCAATTCTCTTTGGATTCATGGAAAGATTGGATTTGAAAATGTGGGTTCTCTCTCCTTCATTTCAAACAAGGTGACAAGAGCAGTGGGTGAAAGCATGTTGATGCATGCATTGAGATAAATTTATTTAAATCGATTCAAAGATAGGGATATAAAATATTTCAGTTTTAGGTGATTAAAATTGCTGAAGATATGCATTGCTCATATTTTCCAAGTGCTTCAACATTGTTGCACACTCTAACAGACTAGGAATATTAAAGGGAATAAAATATTTGAGGGATCAAAATTTCAATTCTCCATACTCCATGCCATCACCTTAATATGAGGAAGAGAGACCAAAGAATTACCCCCATGGCTATTTTCTTATAGGTGGGGCCATATCAAAGGTATTGGTGATATATGGGTAGGTGAGGACGAAGGAATTGTTGGGATTCTGAGGCCATTCAGGTTGATCTTTAGCCATATCCTCCCTCCACTCTCTCTGAATATTTTGTAAGAATAGTACAAGTATTCTTTGAAACTTGAAATTAAACTAGGGGAAACAACTTGTGGATTTCCTCTTCAGTGGTGTTTGCATGAACACACCTCTAGATCAACATTCAAATACATACTACAATAGGTTCTAATTATTCTTGTGAGGAAAGCTCAAGGAGGTCTTGAAAGTTCCTGCAAGTTATTAGTGAGAGTACTAGATTGGGGCTTGATCCATTGCTCCAATTGTGTCTTGAATTTAACATAATTTGGTTTATATCCATCACACAGAGTCCTCTCTTATATTTTCATGTCGAGAATTGTGTCAGCACACTCTCATCCTTTGAAGTTGCAGGACCATCGTGGGGTAATTTGTTTTAGGAAGGCATGATGGTTGCACCAAAAACATGTCACAACCTCTCACACTCTCTTGGAGTTGAACATATATCTTAATTTTCTGCATTCAAATAGACTCTATTCTTCCTTGCATTAAAGATAAGAACTGAGACTAGAACTAGTTCTCAATAGATTTCCATCAATCCATTTGATTCGATTGTTGGTAGAGCATGGCTTAGTTGCAAAATTGGATGAAAAACATACCTTTGACACACCTTAACCTAGAGAGCCTTCTCAATATCATTGGGCAAACAAAACCATTGGAGTGTCTTTGCACACAGTGCTTCCTACCATGATCATTAAATTTTTTCAAACAAGAATTTCCTGCTTAGTGTTGAATATCATAAAGACTAACAGATTCAAAAACATAGACGACACATTCACGAGAAAAATGATATACTTGCAAACAATTTCATTTTAAGTTTACTTGTGTTTTTTTTGTAAACAAGTGCACTTTTGGTATAATCTGACACCCTTCATATGATGAGTCTACATAGTTGAGTTTGCATTGTAAATTCTAGGTGGAGTAGTAAGAAACCCTGTGAGGTCTAGTTCTACCTTTAAAATGGCTTGAGTTGAGGAACTGTTAGAGTTATTGAACACTCTAATACTCTCTTCTATGGAAAATACAATCACCACTGGCAAAGAAACCCAACAGTATGTTTTAACATGCTTGCAAGTTTCACAAGCAAAATTAGCATTGCTGCAAACTCAAAATCAACTTCTTCATGATGCACTTGAGCGAAATAATATTCAACATTCTCAACTAGTCCTTGTTCATAACCCACTTTTTGAATATGATCAAGATGATGATGTCAATTTAGAGCAACATCCAGTGTAGGAGAAACTCAATGAGAAAGCTTCAGATTCAAGTATAGATGACGATCAACTTCCTCTTTCCAAGGAAATCATCATACCTTGGGAATAAATCAAGAAAAATAGACACATAACCAATATCAAATATGAAAGGGAAGTCACCTTTCATATTTCTGATTATGCCAAACTGATCCAGTTCTAGAGTGTTAGATTACTTCAAGAAATTTTAAATTCACCTACTCTAGCTCAATAGTATATTTTGAATTCCAACATTGTTAGTGAGTTAGCCATATGAAAGATCAATGCTTCGATATTCATCCTTGTGAGCATTGTGGAAAGCAAAAAAATCCTTCTGAAATATGTTCCAAACACCAAAAATATGTAAGAATAAGAACCACCATGGGTGGATGACTTCTTTAATATGGTCATCAATAGTTAAGAAGATATATTAGTCATCTGATGAATCCATTCTCGAGTATGGTCACATCTTGCAATGGATAAATTTTCGTCTTCTTAACTTGTCCTTGACAGGGGGAACAACATCAATAATTGATAATCAGGATTCAAGTTTCAAACTCCCATCAATTGAGAAGTAACAAGTGAGCATGACAAGCAAGCATGCTTGGTTTGTGGTTTTCCTTAAATCACCACTTAGTAGAATACTTACAGTTTCTTCTAGACAACAATTTATGGTTTTCCTTAAACCTCCAGTTGATAGAAGAATTTCAACTTCTACTACACAATCTCTTATGGTCATATTTAAAATAGCATTCAAGGGCACTTCCAATTAACATAAGACATCAACTTAAGCTTCTAGCTAACTTAGGAAATGTTTCAGGAACCATTGAGCCTTTTAGTCAAGTTCCAAAGTTTGTGGCCATCCGTAAACCACTAGATTTCTTTGTGGTATTCCTTAAACCACCATCACCATTCAGTAGAAGAAATCAACTTTTGCTATCCTTTTGATTTGTGGTCATCTCAAAACCACCAGATTTAGAGATCACATTAAGCCATTGGAAGTTTTCCACTTCCAAATTTCATCTCTCTTCTTGGACTCACTTACACCCCTTTAGATTAATGAGGGGAATGTTGGAAAAATAATCTGTTAGGGTTACGAAATTGACAAAATGTGAATAGTCAAGTCACTGTAACATCTTCAAGATTCCAAGAGACCTCTTGGAATATGAATCCAAGGGTCACATCAATTTTCTTATACATGTATCATATTGATGAATAAAGCAATCCATGCTTATCTATATTTCGTGTGTCCAAGAGTTGGGAATACATTTACTAACTTACAAAGGTACGTGTATTGACTTAAAATGAAAGAATATGCAACACAATATATTAGAGGATGTAAACATTGTTGTACTAACAATCCTTGCAACATAAAGCAAGGTCTATACCATCTCTTACATGAAGCCACTCTACCTTGGGAAATATTTTTCATCGATTTTTTGGGAGGTTTACCACATGGAAAATTTTAGGGCCTATATATCGCCCATGGGATAATTTTCCATGCTTTTTCCAAAAAAACGATTAGTCAATTTCCATTTTTTCTAAAAATGATTTGTCCAAATTCTATAGAATAACATTTTTTTACCTTAAAAATAGCCCAAATTTTATAAACTATATAAAATCATTATAAATTTGAATATTTTTATAAAAATATCGCCAAACATTTTATACTTTGCATATTAAGGACTAATAAGATTCACCAAGGTTTCTACATTCTAAGATAATTTTCCATCGTTAAAATTATCCTTGGTTTACCAACAACCAGGAAGGGACACGACTATTTTTCTGTGGTAGTTGAAAAGTTCAACAAGATGTGCATTCCTATTCCTTGTAAAAAGACCATTGGAGGACAAGAAGAAACAAACATGTTTTTAATATCCCCTATTTTAACCAATGAACATTACCATGTGGAAATACCCATAAATTTGAAATTTTTTGCTAACTAATCTTGTAGTTGACCAACTCCAAGAATACACATAGATTTAACCATTCAACTACCATTAATTAAATGTATCTACATCATGCTAAATAAACATGAATGCAACTACTAAATTTATCACAACAACATACAATTCATTCTCATACATAGAGTAAAAACACACAACAATTAACTCATAAATAACTTTGAAAAAAAGATAAACATTTATCTTTTTAAAATAGTTGTGCAACCTACTGCTTGGGATGGATGTTCCACCCAAACGTAGACTCTTTGTTATATATATCAATAGAAAGTCACCCCTGATATGGGGATAGAAATACAAAAAAAAGGGGTGTCTCTCATAGTCCACTCACAACTCAGATATACCACAACCCACTGGTATTCTCCTACAACTATCTCAAATTTCCTCCAGCTCTATTTCACTTGACCTACCCAACCCAAGGAATGAACCCCTTCACTTCTCTTATTCCATTATGTGTCCCATTAGTTTATCGGGGTCTCTCTAGCATAGGTAACGAGGAATATTACTACTAGGAATTTAAGGGAACTCACTGCTAGGAAAACTACTAGTAAAACAATAACAATCACTTGTTGTTACCGTGAAATTCACCCATGAGTTCACTCTTTAGGCTTGAAAACATGGTTCTTCTACAGGCCTGCCAAATTTCCTCTTCAATATTTGGCTCCAAAAAACTTTAGAAATCACCCTCTATGTTTTCTCCAACTCCAATGTTCTCTTTTTTCATGTTCTCCCCCCACTCATGCAAAAAAATGACTGTCTCCAACTACCTGCTCCACCCATATGAATTTCCTCTCTTTTCTCCAAGTAAGTTGAATCGCACTCATCCCCAAACTGATTGTACTCAACCCCATTCTCCCAATAACTACGAGATGTGACTTCTCACACCCACCCTCTTACATGAGTTTAATGATTAGGATCTCATACACTCAAACAAAAAATATAAGTTATCCCCATTGATAATAAAATGCAGGAAGGTGGTTTGGATTCATTCCTAGAAATAATATTCCCCTTGGACCCATCTTAGACACTCCTTTCTCTTGTGGAAAACTTATCCCCCATTTTTTTCCATGTCCCCCAACAACTGGCATCACATTTTATTTATTAACAATTTAGAAAATACAATTTGCATAATACATCATTTGGCCATAGCCACATTCATATCTAAATTATGCATTAATTAAACTAGGGATTATAGAGGCGACATTACATTCCCCCTCCCCTACAATTTTCCATCATCCTTAGTGCACAAGACTATGCCGATATACATATACAAATGTACATAATAATATTCATAAAACAAAATTTATGCAATCTATTTACTCTCCAATAACAGTTCCAACCATAATATCTTGTTCCTCTCAACCTGTTGACCCAAGGAATGTGCCCCCTTCACTACAATTAGTCCATCAAGCTACACCATTGTTTTATTAGGGTTTTCAGTGCACATGACCAAGAACTTTGAGATGTGGTTCGAGAACTCTAACTGCCCAAAATGGAGTCTTGCATTTTTATCTTTTGTTTTCTTCAAAATTATAAAAAAATTACGGGAATTCCTCGTACATAGATTCTTTGTTCTCCCATGTTGCATCTTCAGGACTACAACAGGTCCATTGAACCTTTAAATATCCTATAGCTTTGTTCTTGATCTCTTTGAATTTCCAATCCAGGATGTGTACTAGTTCCACCCGGAAATCCTCTTTCTCTTCCACCTGGATCATAGTCCAATCAATTATGTGGTTAGGGTTAGCCACATATCTCTTTAATAATGACACATGAAATAAATTATTCAATCTCATGGATGCAGACGGTGCTAGTATGTATGCAATTGGGCCTATCTTTTCTAATATCTCAAAAGGCCCACAATATATTTCTACCAACTTTGGAAACAACCCAATCTTTGCAAACTTCTTTTCACTTTCACTTTTATAAATTTATATTCACCCACTTTAAAATCTTTGTAAACTTTGTTCTTGTTTGCATAAATTTTCTTCCTGTTGTGGGAAAATTTTAAATTTTTTCTGATCTTTTTCATATGTTCTTCCATTTCCTTCAACAAATCTAGCTAAATGAAAACTATATCTGTTGGGTTATCCCAGTGCACTGACATGTTACACTTCCTGCCATACAATGCTTCAAATGGGATCATTTTTAATGAGTCTTGATACTCATTATTGTAAGAAAATTCAACTAAGTGGATGTAATCCTCCCACTTTTATGTATAGTCCATCACATACATTTTGAGCATCTATTCAATTTTTCCGTTGGTCTTGTTTGTTTTCCCATCTGATTTTGGGTGATATGTTGTAATGAGATTTAAATTTGTCCCAAATCCTTTGAGAAACCCTTTCCAAAAATTGGATGTAAAATTTGGATCTCTGTCTAAAACTATTGCCTTGGGCACTCCATGTATCTTGGAAACTTCTTTCATGTACACCTTTGCAATATTTGTTTTCTTGTGTATAGTATTTACTGGGACAAAATGTGCAACCTTAGCCAATTTTTCCACCACCACCATGTTGCTTCATTGTCTTAGGTAGCTATGTAACAAAATACACCGTAAATACTTCCCACTTCCATTATGGAATGGGGAATGGCTGTAACAACCCAACCAGATGTCTATGCTTTGTTTTTACCTGCTGGTACTCTAAACACTTGGCTATATAATCAACCACTTCTTTCTTCATTCTTGGTCAAAAGTATTGGCTTCTTACAAATACAATTTATTTTTGATATCCTATGTGCCCAACATATGACACATTGTGCATTTATCTTAGCACTATATTTTTCATCTCTCTTGAATTTGACACATATACCTTTCCTCTATACATGAGCATTGCATCCTCTTTTAGTTCATGATAAATAAATTTATGCTGAAAATTACCTTGTTTCAATGTTTCTTTTATTTTCAAATAATGTTGACCTAAATAGTGCATTTAGTTCATAATAAATAAATTTATGCTAAAAAATACCTTATTTCAATGTTTATTTTATTTTCAAATAGCACTGATCTAAATAGTGCATTTCATGTGCTCTTTTGCTGAGTGAATCAACCACTTGATTGTCTTTGCCTTTTATATGCTTAATTTCAAAGTCATATTCACTAAGAAATTCGAGCCATCTAGTTTGTATGGAATTTAATGTGGGTTGTCCAAACAAATGTTTTAGACCATAGTGGTCTGTCCTTAGCTCAACTATTCTCCCCATGATGTAATGTCTCCATATTTTTAGTGCATGAACAATTCCTGCTAATTCCAAGTCATGTGTATAATAATTCCTCTCATGCTCTTTTAATTTTCAGACTCATATCACACCATATGATCTTTTTGAGTGAGCACTCCACCAAGCCCTTCCTTGCACACATCAATGCACACTACAAAATCTCCATCCAGTTCTACATTTTTTAAGATTGACACACTTGTCAAAATGTATTTCAATTGTTGAAAGCTCTCTTCACACCCATAAGTCCATTCAAATTTCATTTCCTTCTTTTGAAAATAAATGATTGGGATTGTAATATTTGAGAATCTTTTTATGAATATTTGATAATAACCTACAAGACCCATGAATGACCTGAACTCTGTGACATTTATTAGCACTTTCCATTCCCTAATGGCATGTATATTCTTAGAATCCATTTCTATCCCATCTGCTGAAATAATATGCCCCAAGTAGTGAATCTTCTTTTGATAAAAGATGCACTTACTTATATTGGCATACAATTTTTGTTCTCTTAAAACTTGCAACACCCTTCTTAAATTCTTCTCATGCTCGTTTTTCTTTTTTTGAGTAGATGAGCATATCATCTAGGAACACAATCACAAACTTGCCTAGGTATTCCTTGAACACTCCATTCATCAAGCATGTGAAAAAAAATGGGGCATTTGATAGCCCAAATTGCACTACCGTAAATTCATAATGCATGTATATTGTTATGAATGTTGTCTTGCTGATATCCTCTTCATTTATCATCACTTGGTGATAACATCATCTCAAGTCAATCTTGGAAAATATTCTTGCACCTTTTAGTTGATTGAACATATCGTCAATCATTGGAAAAGCATATTTGTTTTTTATGGTGACCTCATTCAACTATCTTAAATCAATACACATCCTTAAGGTTCCATCTTTATTCTTCATAAAAAGCATTGGGGCTCCCCAAGGTGACACACTTGGGCGTATATACCCCTTCTTTAATTTATCTTCAAGTTGCATCTGTAACTCTTTCAATTTTGGTGTGCCCATTATGTAAGGTGTCTTGGACACTTGGGAAACTCCTAGCACTGAATAGATAGATAAATCAATCATTCTCTTTGGTGGAAGTCCTCAGATTTCCCAAAAAATGTCTTCAAAGTCCCTCAACACTGGATGGTATTCAATGATTTCCACTTTATCTTTGGTTGCCTCTTCCATATTGGCTTCAAAAATATGACATCCCTTCATTAAACTATTTATTCCTCTGCATGGATGAAACTTCTCTAATGTCCGCAACTCTTGGAATGATTTGAACCTTTCCTTACTACCCTACCTCATTAAGACAAGTGATTGTCTTGTTGTAAAAATATAGGAGAAAATGGTGTTTTTCCAACCAGTCCATGCCAATTAGATAGTCATATGAACCCAATGGTATGATGTTCACATCTACCTTTGTGACGAGTCCATTCATGTCTATTAGGAAATATTTAACCAATTCATTGATTTTCCTCTTAGCCCCTATGACTAACTAATAATCAATATTTCTTATGCTTACTCCTTTGTAAGTGAAATATTTCAACAATGTTAGAATTTATGTCACTACGGCTAGCTATAGAATCAATTAAAATTGCTATGGGATGGTTTCCAATCTTACTTTCCACTTCAATCACGGGGGATTGATATTCTTCTTACTTGTTGTCCAAGGATGCATACATCCTTGACATGTTTCCTGCCATGTATTCCACCATTTCAACCTTCTGAATGTTTTGGATTTTCCTCATTATTTTTCCTTTGTGAGGTCAGTCCCTATATAAGTGATTTTCCTCACATCCCCAACATTGTACAAGAAGTTTCCTTGGACTTTTCCCATAAAAATATTCCATCTCGGGTTCATTTTGGGTTGAATGTCCTTGATTATTTTCTTGTGAGTTGTTCTTGAAAAAGGGCAGCTTAAAACTTTCTTATTTTTATCCCTCTTTCCTTTCATCTTGTCATTCCAAACTTTTTGGAAAACTAGCCTCCTTCTACTCTACTCATAAAGATGCTTTTCTCTCCTTATGGTCTCCTCCAAAGTCCTGGAGCTATCATATTGTATCTTGGCACTCTAGAAGGAAGGTAACCCACTTAGAAACCTTTTTATTTTGACCTTCTCATCCTTTATGAAGCCCATATACTTTAGAAACTCAAAGAAAATCTTCTCATATTCATCCATTGTCATGCCTCACAGCTTGAGTTCAAAGAAATATTTCATACCCCTTTCATTGTAATTCTCTGACAAATATTTCTTCTAGAAATATCCTTTGAATTTCCTCCATGAGACCTTCTTATCTTTAAGGTTCTTGGCTTTCTTAAGCTTATCCCACAACATAACTACCTTTCATTACAAGTGGTAGGTTGTAATTCTTGTTTCTACCCTCAATGGGTAATTGTGCAACTGGAAATATTTCTTCATTTCCAACAACCATGCCTTGGCCTATTCTCCCTTTCTATGTTCACCATGTAAAGTTGGTGGTTTATATTCTTAATTTCACCTTGGAAAATGTTTGACTCAGGCCTTATCTTTAGCCTCCTAATAGGAGACACAGTTGGGATGCTCCATGGCCTTGAACTTTCTTGAGCTATTCTAGTGGATTTCTTTGGGGAATGATGGAACCTGCTCATAATACTTGACTATTTTTCATTCCCATGATCATCCATTCTACTATGGGATCTATACACTACCACTTGCCTTGTACTTGTTGCTTGCTTTGTGCCAGAGTCTTTATTGTCTTGCCTCTGTAGCATATTCAGACTCTGTAGTATCTCCTCTTGAGATTTCATGATATTCTCATTATCTTCCCTATATCTCTACATTTTTCTTTGCATGCTTCTCATAGTTACAGGATATTGCCTGCATATTTTTCCATTAGTATTTGTCTGAACATTTCCCATGCTAACATGGAACCCTCTAATTTTGTCTTTATGGTTGTAGGACCCTTGGGAATCCTCCATGATTGAAGTTCTCATACAGGAACTAAAATGACCTCTCGAACCTCTTAATTCCGTAATAAAGTGTGCATGCAATAAAATCTATGTTAGATAAAACAATATATGCACATATGCACAATTTTGGAAAAATAATGCATCATTTTTCTTCTCTTTAATGGCCACCAATCATCTTCTTCTGAGTTGACTGTGAAATTTATTGCCCCAATCCCTTTTATGGGTTTACATGATGATTTAATTCTTCATTATATTTCTATTTATTAGTCATTTTCTCAAATCCAAGTTCTTAACATAAATTTATGGGCAATTGAATATTGCCACCTTACTCCTCTTGTGCACCTCCCCCCAAGTGCAAAAAAATCTCAAACATCAACTTTGTCCACTTACATAGGTAAATATGTTAGTAACCAAGGAAAATTTTATATGAGACATAGATAAAACTATTAATACCTAATTCACAAACACTCTAATATTACCAAACTAATGCTCTAGTCAAAATCTGTAGCAATCTAGAAATGACAACTTTGTCGTTTTTGCACTTCTCCTAATTTGACAATTTTATCCCTGTTTAAGCATCCCTACACCAAATCCTTTGGAATTTTGACAAATAAAAATTGGGTATCTTCATTCCTATTTATTTTTAACGATATATAAAAATTTCACCCTTATCTGGGCTCCAGACTGATAATTACAGTTTGTAGAAGTTTTGATAGTTTTCCCATTTTTAGCCCTATATGCTACATATGTATTCTTTCTCTTCCTATACATTTCTGTGTACCCATATTCAAAATTTGGCTCCATGGTTGTATTCTATGTTTCATGATATTTACATAAACTATTCCTGTTCCCAAAAATGACTTTTGAGAAAGGATTTATGCCCTTTGGAATTATATTGCTACCGAAATATATCATGTATTGTTTTAGGTTGTAACTTTCTCATACGAGAACTGCTTTACGTTTGAGATATCTCATTGGGAAGATCTAAATATTTATTTCATTTAGGTATCTATTGAAAATTCTATTTAATCCCTCAAAATGTATCCACAAGTTGAAGACCTTCAAAACTGATAATTTTCACAGAACATTCGACTGACATGGCCTGTTGAGTCAATGTGTTCTCTAATTTGTCCATGTCATCATCCCACAAGCTTGTCAAATATCCTTCTTGGTTTCTTCCCATAAAAATAAATAAATTTCCCCATTCTTGTAGATCCTTCCAAAATCATATTGGGCTTTGTCCTTCAGAAATATCCTTTTTGAAACCATCAAAAACACTTCTTTTCAAAGCCCATTGGAAACATTCCTTCAGGTAGTTTTCCTAACCTAGGAATTTCAAACATGGTCTTCCAAATTATCCCTTCAAATCTTCGATCCCCAAAGGAATATCAATATCTAATCTCTTCTCCTGATGAATGGTCATGATTCATCCTTAAGTCTTTAGCCTTTACCTTTACCAAAATCCATCGTGGTTCCCATATGTACCCAAATTCCACGTCATATTATTTGATTCACTTATCCTTGTTTATGTGTCATCCAACATGGTAAGATGACGTGTAATTCCCTTCCAAAATCATCCCTTCCAAGACAACATGATCATCTTATAGATTAGACGGTCAACATTCATTCCAACCAATGACCCCGATCATCTTTAGTTTCCAAGTTGCACACTGGTTACCTTGGTTAGAAAATATCTTTTGTAAACACAACACCACCACCAGGATTTCTAAACAGAACCTTCAGAATCCACCTTTCCAAAGGATCTAATGAATGAAATCTCTGGCATCTGAAGGTCCATATATTCACAAAAAATTACAACTACTTGAACTTTAACTCAGTCAGATGAACTTCATCAGAATGTAAATTTTCCCCAGAGTTTTGAACAATTCCTTACAAAAATAATTTCTTTGCAATATATGATGATTGAGAGTTATTTCAATCAACGACTCTCATTCTTTCGGGCTCACGCCATCAAGTTTCTCCCTTTCGACTTAACTTCATGCCACACTTCATTTTTTTTTCTGAAACCATATTTTTGAAAACCTATTGGGAAACCTCTCTCCAGACTTCATAGATGAATCTCGACTGTTGATTCTCGAGGTTGAAATAATCTGGGCCTTCGATCACCAAACTTCATAATTGCCATGAAAACATAGAATTCAACCGTATAGGATGGATTTCAACTCTAAAACCTGCAACTTACTACCATAAATCTTCCCTTCAATGGTTCTAAAGCAATTAAACTTGAATCTACCAAAATATTTGGGGATTTCACTCTGGTTCACCATTTTCCCCCCAAATTCGTCATAGAAAAAAATATTTAACAACAAATTTTCCCAATTCACACTAGCTCTTGGTCCATACAACTCTCAATATTGAACCTTTATCTCTTTAATGTCCCCCAACTTAACCGAGGAACATTTCCATGCAGAAATACCCATAAATGTGAAATTTTCTACTAACTAATACTATAGCTTACTAGCTGCAAGAATACACACATATTTAACCATTCAGGTATCATTAATTAAATGAAAATACAAAATTCTAAATAAACATGAATTGACCTGATAAATTTATCGCAACAAAATATAATTCATTCTCATACACATAGTAAAAATGCACAACATTTAACTAATAAATAACTTAGAAAAACAGATAAACACTTATCTTTTTAAAATAGTTGTGCAACCAACTGTTTGGGATAGACGTTCCACCCAACCATAGACTTGATGTTATAGATATCAACAATAGTTCACCCCTGATTTGGGGATATGATTCCATAAAAGAGGGTGCCTCTCATAGTCCACTCACAACTTAGATATCCCATAACCAATCGGTATTCTCCTACAACTATCCCGAATTTCTTCTAGCTCTCTTCCTCTTGACCTGCCCAACCCAAGGAATGTATCCCTTCACTTCTCTCAGTCCATCAGGCATCCCATTCATTTATCAAGGTCTCTCTAGCACAAGTAACCAACAATCTCACTACTAGGAAATGAAGGGAAATCACTGCTAGGAAAACTACTAGTAAAAGAACAACAATCACTTGTTTTTATAGTGCAAGTCACCCATGAGTTCACTCTTCAGGTTGGAAAACATAGTTATTCTACAAGCATAAAAAATTGCCTCTTCAGTCTTTAGCTCCAAAAACACTCCAGAATTCACCCTCCATGGTCGCTCCAGCTCCAATTCTCTCTTTTTTCCCTATTCCCCCCCTCACTCATGCAAAAACATGACTATCTCCAACTACTTGTTCTAACCATACAAATTTCCTCTCTTTTATGCAACAATTTGACTCACACTCATCTCCAAACTGATTATACCAATGAGCATCATCTCAGACATGGTTACTAGATTTCTTAGTTCCTTTTGGACTACACCTGGGGAGAAAATGGACATGAAGTTGAAGATATATACAACATTCCATACACAAACAAATGGACAAACATAAGTAGTCAACCTGAATTTTCTAAAACTTTTGAGGGGTTACAATAAGAAGCATCTAAATACCTAGGATGAAAATCTGATCTATACTCAACACTCTTCTAACAAAGTGGTCCACACTTCTACTGGTAAGTCCCCTTTTGAAGCCTGTTTTTGTTATTTGTCACCTTCACTCTTAGATGTTGTTTAAATAAAGTAAGGAGGAGTGAGGAAATACACCATAGGATAACCATTAAAATCAGAGAAGTTTTTTGAAAATATTAGGCTGATCCATTTACAGGTACAAGAGACACTGAAGAAGTCAAAATAAAGGCACAAGGAACAACATGATCACCCCCCCCAAAAAAAAATCAAAGTAGGAGATAGATTTTGGTTAAAGTTGAAAAAGGAAAGACTATAGGGTCCTATTAAGAATATCAAAAATATGTAGTATGGCATTTTTAAGGTATTGGAGAAGGTGGGATATAAGGTCTATAGACTCAATCTACCCCCATACATGTGCATTTACTAAGTAGTGAATGTGGAGAATTTGAAACTCTATGAGCCTTCCATATTGGATCATGAGGAGGAGTAGGTCCTACCTACCATAGAGGAATTAACACCAGATGGATATGTAGAGTTGGAAAATCAGGACACATTTTTGCAGAAGAGGTCCATAAGTACAAGACATATGCAACATGACGTTTGGTAGATTGGATTGAAAGGATGAATTCATGCAAGAAAAAATGGTACTCTAGGGAGACAGTAGAGCAAATATTTCCTCACCTCATTCAATAAATATTTTTGGGACCAAAATCCACCCCAATTGGGGAAGTATGATCTATATTGGATTATTATATAATTTTTCATCTATCTTGGTACTTTCTAGGTGGAAAAAATTGGAGGAATCAACGTGCATATTCATTTTAGCGGCGGGTCCCAATTTAGAAATTTGGGTCCAAAAAACCATATCAAATATTCCAGAGACATTTTGAGGCATCAAGGGAATTTTATTTTTGTACAAACCTACTTTTTATGAATATTCCATATTCTACACACTGAGACCTTTCCAATGGTTCAAGAATCACCTCAATCGGAGATTTTATGTGAAAGTTATGCCTCTTGCAAGTTGATCTACCTTGTTGACCACCATGGTACGAGTGGATACCACTTCATCCCCCATTACTCAAACATGTGAGGCTATCCACGTAGTGTATTTTCAAGTACATTCTAGAAGGTACAAACCTGATCACTAATTGAGGGTTGAGGAAATCAAAACCCTAACCCTAGATGACTATCGAGCTATGTTAAATACCAGGTTGTGAGGAGGAGAAGGGGTTCCATTATTTTGTATTGAAATTATTCCATAGTTGAGTAGTGCATTCAAGGAGTGGTATTTCGAGAGCATATCAGAGGAGGTAAGATATTTTGTAGCAGTTTCTTAGGCCACATTGTCAAAGGAAACTCCATAGCATGTGCCTCTTTCTTTGTACTTGATTTCCATAACCGAAGAAAAGAGAACAGAGCATAAGCCTCACCTTCTAGCTGTTTTTTCTCCCATATTCATTTTCCCAAGATACGTCTTGTGTTCAATTATGTGTATGGTGTGTATATTTTCCCCATTCTTTCATTTTCATATTCAATAGTTTCATAAATTCATTCAACGCTAGTAATGAACTAATATGGGATCTAAGGAAATAAACTGAAAAAATCTACGATTTTAGAATAATTTAAGAGTTGTGATGAACTGTTCTGATGGAATATCCATGGTAGTTTACAAATCAATAAGGCTTGACATAACCAAGACATAATTGAGAATACCTTTGAGGTAGGAGACTTAGTCTGGTCTCATCTAAATAAAGAAAGACTACAAGGTCCCAATATAAAGATCAAGGTTATATGGTATAAACCTTTTGGTGTGTTGGATTAGGAAGGAGATAATACCTACAAACTCAGTCTACTTACATATATGTGCATTTTATTAGTAGTGAATGTGGAAAATTTGAAAATCTCTATGAGCCTTCCATGTTACAATAGGATAATTAGAGGCAAGTCTTACCTACTATAGATAATTTAATTCCAAAAGCTTAGATAGAGTTAGGAGAAGATATATTTTTCAAAATAATTCTAAAACAAGTAGATGGGAGCAATGAGAACTCTAGAATATTGGGTTGAAAGGACAACTTCCAAGCAAGGCCTTTAGTAAAAATTTCACCACCTCCTCCAGTAAAATTTTTTGGGCACCAAGATCCTCCCAAAATGGGGAGTATGGTATGAATTTTTTTCATCTATTTTCATATATTTTAAGTGAAAAAATTGGAGCTATTGACTTATAGGTCCCATTTTAGGGGTATGTCTTATTTTGGTGATTTGGGTCATGAGACCTTTAGAGACCGTTTTGGGCATTAATTAACCATTTTTTGGGTCAAAACTTCGTTAAAAATGTTCCTAGTGTAAGTTTTAAACTTTTCAAGTGAAATAATGCATATAGAATTTTTAGCAAATGCCAAAGAACAAAAATGGCACATACATAGTACATAAATATTTACCCTAGAAACCCTTAACTGAGAAACTAGCCTAGCTTAGGGTTGCACCTCTCTCTTCTTCATTGTATTAAATTCACCATTCACAATAAAATATTTTAGGTATTTGTAACATCCCAAACCCTAATATTTTAACTTGGATTAGATTATAACACTAATCCCTTAGTTAGGATTAGATTACAATGGCCCAAGAAACCACAATACGAGCCACAAATAGACCCAAAATTGTCTTTTGGGTATTCCTCCCCATCCCATTTTAGGGGTATGTACTATTTTGGTTATTTAGGGTTGTTGGCCCTTGACCAAGTTTTGAGGATCCTTGGTCATGTTTGACCTATTTTTGGGACTTCGACAGGCTGTCGAAGGCAGAGCGCAAGATGAAGCGGAGATCGTAGGATCTCGGCCCCTTTTTAGGGTCTTTTTGGGTTTTGGTCTTATGTAATGGGTATGGGGATGTTGGTCCATGGGTTTACCCATGCTTAGGCCTATTCTATAATGTATAAATAGAATTCTAGGCGATGTAAGAAGTTGTGAATAATGACTAGTAGTGACTAGTCAGTTGCAAGTGTGCTAAGTGCTAAGTGGTAATTGCTTTGTGCATACTGTGTGAAGCTTGCAGAGCTAAGTGGAAGTGATTGTAAGAGACAGTGGAAGGCTTTATGCTATAACTCAAGGAAAGAGGATCTAGTGAGGTGCACAAATATCCTGTCCTCTGCGGAGTTGATTTTGAGGCTTTGTGCATGTAAGAAGATTGAAAGAAGCTAATAAAGAAGACGAAGAGTTGGTGGACGTAGCCCCAGGGTGGGGGTGAACCACACATATCCTATGTTGTGAATGCTTTGTGCTTTTGGTTGTTCTTTTGTTTATGTGATTCAATGCTTAGTGTGATGTTAGATGATAGATGGATCTGATATGATAGCTTAGTGATGAATAATGTGAATGAATGCTAGATTTGATCTCTATTGGTATGCTTAGTGCTTGAATCTATTTTATCTATGTGAATACTGCGCTGATCTATTGTTAGGGTTTAGCGACGCCGTGAACTAAAGATGAATATTAACGAACTGTAATAACTACATGCTCTGTTAAGGTGTTACAATCACAGATCTGTGTCCCAGCTAAGGTTGCATACATCTAAGTCCTGCAACCACCCCTGCCTCTACCTTGGGTGAGACTTCATCTGCTTTGCAGGTGTTGCCGAAAGGGCTGGTAGTTAGGGTTTTGTTGGTGCACTGTTGTAGCGTTGAAGCCTAGGTCTGCCCCTGTGCGAACAAATGGTTATGTTGCTGGGATCTGAAACTGTGATTGCCGGGAACTGAGGAAGAAGAAGCTATGTGCGAAGATTTGACCCAAAAATGTGAAATCTCCATGCGTAGATCTATTGCCCTGTTGTGCAGTACTCTACTTGGATTGTGAAGCTCTGTGCTAAGAAGAGAAGTCCGATCTGGAGAAAATAGGTAAGATCTTGAAGCCTTGTGCTCCAAGAAAGGTAAGAATCGTAAAAAATTTTAGATCTAGAAGCTTTGTACCCTTCTGATAGTAAGATAAGTAGAAATTTTTGTTTCAAGAATATGGATCTAGGTATGTTTGATAAATTTTGTCCTAGCCTGAAAACTAGGGCACAACTAGAAGAAAGAAGATTTGATATGAGTAGTTCTGATAAGAATAGTGAAAGCTATGTTATTCCTATGCATAAAAAGAATGTTTGGACTAATAAATGGATGCAGGATCCTAGAAAGAATTTTTTGCAGGTTAGCTACCATGATCCTAGTGCATAGTATAGGAAAGGATGGGGATCATTTAAGAGAAAGAGAGGATTAAATCTTTGTTATAGTTGCAGAAGACTGGGACATCTTACTAAGGAATGCTCTGGTAGAAGACCCAGTTGTCTTTGTTTTAAAGCTATGGATCATGAAGTTTTGGATTTCCCTAGAATGATTGCTAAACTTGAAAGAATGAATATGATACAAGAAGACCATGAGAAAGTTCAAGAGACTAATACCATGGAAGAACCCCAGAAAGAATAAAAAACTATATTGCTACAAATGAAAGAAACCCTGAATGACCACCAAAATATCAACTTATTAGATATCTTCAAAGAAAAAGAGTACATAGAAGAAAGAATAGGAGACTTCGACATTGACTGTGTTCTGGATGCATAAAAATAGGTGAATATTATGACAGAAAGAACTTGGGAAACTTTAGGAAATCCTTCTATGATTCCTTCATTGGGAGGAATAGGATTATTTAGAGGAAAGCTGATAAACCTACGTGGAAAGATCACCCATATATCTATGAGTTCTCATGGAACTTCGACAGAGGAAGAGTTTGGGGTTGTTAAATTTATTGAAAACAACACCCCATTTGCTATATTACTAGGAAAACCTTGGATTGAAAGGGATCAGGCCAGAAGGAAAGAAGAAGAAGCCTTAGGGCAAAAGAAGCAATAATTAAAAGATTTCATGACTAGGAGGATCACACACTTGATTGAAGAACAAGAGAACAAATCGAAGCTATTTAGAACCAGAAAATTGGATGTCGAAGTTGAAAGAACACATGAAGACTCACAAAAGACTAAAGCACCTACCCCAGATAGAGAAGAAGTATTGCCCTTGAATCCTAGGAAAGAATCTCAACAACGCGAAGTTACTATGCCAAGAGGAGATAAGAATTAGAACGAAAAGAGGAATACAGAGATGAAGCTCCCTGGAAAGAAGGATAGGAAACTAAGTAAGAAGAGATCAAAGATTGAAAAGTTACAGAAGGTTCCAGAGGGAACTTCACAGAAGGAAAACTTGCAAAACTAGAACTTCACTGGGATAGTAGAACAATGCCATATGGCACTTCACCATGGTGAAGCAATATAGCCATTGGAAACAATATAACCGTTAGAATGATGCCCCGAACGGGTAGAACGACATTTATGGTCAGAAATATCTCAATCAGACCGTTGGGACTATTCGAGCTACTTGCTGTGAAGTTCAACACGCTCTGGTACTCGAGCGACATGGGAAAACAGTGGTAGTCGAACGCAGTCTTTCACACATATTATCTCCAACTGAAGAGGGATATCGAAGCTGAACCTCTCATGACGACAAACACCCTATAGCGGTTATGACCCCTCATGAAGTTCCACGCAGATCAACACTTCATCTATATCACTGCACGAGCAGGTGAGAATAAGGAGGAGCTTCAGTCATACTACAAGTTCACAGAAGAGGACCTTGAGGAGATAACTAAGGACTGGTCAGCAAACCTCCTTATCCCTGCTAATCCTGCATAGGTGTCTGACCCCAAACTTGACAGCTCGGAGGCCACTCAAAAAGAACATGACACACCCGGAACCAGCAGAAGGAAGAATACCACAGAATTCCAAGACTTAAGTAGCGGATCAGAAAAAACTGCTTCAGTATCACCTATCCGAGGGGGTGATGAAGAAGTAGAAGAGATAAATGGAAAATAAGATGAGAAGAAGAAAGGGGAAATAACAACTCCTAGAGATGAGGCTGATCCCTTGAAGAAGAGTAAGGTTTCTCCCCCGAAACCCTCTTCCCGAAATAAATCCAGAGCCACCTTGACCAAGATGCAGACTGTGCTCACTGTCGATGACTTTGACTTCATCATCACAACTGTAAATGACGCCTCACAGGAAATCTTGCAGAAACATGAAGCCAAGCAGGAGGAGATGTACGACAAAATTGAGGTTGAGCTCCGAGGGGTACAACAGGCCCTTCAGTCCAGTTGCATAGTGTCCACTGCGCCCCTGCCGTTGGAAGAACCACAGTTGGGAGATGAGCCAGCCCAACTCCGCTGACTATATGATGCGACTGAAGCTCACCTTCATCGCACATAGGAAGAAACAGAACAATCCACCCAAGACTTGAATAAAGTGCAATAAGTAGTCATAGAACAAGGCTGAGTTGCGGAGCAGGAGAAGGTTGCTCTCCAGACAAATTTTGCAGAGGAGAAGGCACAGATTCAACAAGAAAAAGAATAGTTTCTCATAGAGCAACTCGAAGTGAAAGAAGCATTCAACAGAGAACTTCTCTCTGTGAGAAGTTTAGAGCCAAAGGTAGAATACCGAGTTGAGCATCAAGTAGAGTAGCTCACAGAAGCTATCCAACAACTACAATAAATAATAGCAGACTTAGAGCTCCGCACAGTTCCCTACACCCCGCAGGATGTAAGGGATCAAAGAGATATAACTTCTCAAAGCGAAGTTGAGAAAATAAAGGCCCTTGCCATGGAATGTGAAAAACTAAGTGATCACAGTGCCTAGACTTATGAGAGACTCACTGAGAATCCATAACTGAAGGCACTGAAGTTACAACTCTAGGAGGCGAAGTAGCAAGCAGAAACAATAAAGGCACAGTTGAAGCCCCTATCAACTGTTGAAAGGATGAATCAATCCCAAGAGTAGTGAACTTCTCAACAACAGTTCCAAACCATTCAGAACATAGTCATGGAAGTGACTCAGAGGATCCAACCTATATGGAATGAGGCTTTCCAAATGTTCTCAGAGATCGAAGGCCGAGGAGAAGAACTGGAGAAATTCATCACTGCAGCTGAACAATGCTTAGAGGGACCTGTCAACGAAACTGTTATCCAAGAGTTCACTGAGCAGGAGACCATGGCACAACAACAAGTCGAAGCTGCTCAAGCCAAGATCAAGGCTTTTGAGGTAGAATTACCCAGATCAAAGTGACTCAGGATGAGTCACAGGTGAGTGTTGGGGGCCTGTTGGCCCTTGACCAAGTTTTGAGGATACCTGGTCATGTTTGACCTATTTTTGGGACTTTGACAGGCTGTCGAAGGTAGAGCGCAAGATGAAGTGGATATCGAAGGATCTCAACCCCTTTTTAGGGCCTTTTTGGGTTTTAGGATTATGTAATGGGTATGGGGATGTCGACCCATGGGTTAACCCATGCTTAGGCCTATTTTGTAATGTATAAATAGAAGTCTAGGCGATGTAAGAAGTAGTGAATAGTGACTAGTAGTGACTAGTCAGTTGCAAGTGTGCTAAGTGCTAAGTGCTAAGTGGTAATTGCTTTGTGCATACTCTGTGAGGCTTTCAAAGCTAATTGCAAGTGATTGTAAGATACTTTGGAAGGTTTTGTGCTATAACTCAAGGAAGGAGGATCTAGCAAGGTGCATAGATATCCTATCCTTTGCAGATTTGATTTTAAGGCTTTGTGCATGTAAGAAGATTGAAAGAAGCTAATAAAGAAGACGAAGAGTTGGTGGACATAGCCCCAGGGTGGGGGTGAACCACGTATATCCTGCGTTGTTAATTCTTTGTGCTTTTGGTTTTTCTTTTGTTTATGTGATGCAATGCTTAGCGTGATGTTAGATGATAGATGAATCTGATATGATAGATTAATGATGAATAATGTGAATGATTGCTAGATCTGATCTTTATTGGTATGTTTAGTGCTTGAATCTATTGGATCTGTGTGAATACTACGCTGATCTGTTGTTAGGGTTTAGCGACACTATGAACTAAAGCTGAATATTAACGAACTGTAATAACTAAGTGCTCTATTAAGATGTTACAATCATAGATTTGTGTCCCAACAAAGGTTGCAGACATCTGAGTCCTGGAACCACCCCTGGCTCTACCTCAGGTGAGACTTCATCTGCTTCGCAGATGTTGCCGAAAGGGACGATAGTTAGGGTTTTGTTGGTGCGTTGTTGTAGCGTTGAACCCTGTGTCTTCCCCTATGCCAACAAGGGTCATGATACCTTTAGAGCCCATTTTGGACATTAATTGACCATTTTTTGGGTCAAAACTTTGTGAAAAAAGTTCTTAGTGTAAGTTTTAAACCTTTTCAAATGAAATAATGAATACAATGTTTTTAACAATCAAAGAACAAAAATGACACATACATAGTACATAAAGATTTAACTTGGAAACTCTTAACTAGGAAAACTAGCCTAACTTAGAGTTACAACTCTCTTTTATTCATTGTATTAAATTCACCATTCACAATACAATATTTTAGGTATTTTGTAGCATCTAAAACCCCACTATTTTAACTTGGCTTAGATTATAACACTAATCCCTTAATTGGGATTAGAGTTCAATGGCCTAAGAAACCACAATACGAGCCAAAAATATACCCAAAATTTTCTTTTGGGGGTTCCACCCCCATGTCGAGGTGGTGATCACCCCCCCAAGAGACCTTTTACACAGGGATGAGGGGATGAGACAAAGTTTACCTGCAAATAATACACCAGATGTACAACATTCTATAACTTGTTGAATACTTTGCAAAAATGTGGTTGGGTACAAGGAATTCAATAATCAACTTCTAAGGATAGTTGTGCCCATTGGTCCTCTTCACTAAGAGAAATTCTCAATGAGTCTAAAAGATTCTTCAAGCTATCAATCTCCCCCAATAACACTTTGTTGTTTTCAACCATGTGTTTAAAAAATGGTAATGCACATTAATATTCTTTATCTTGGAATGATATTGTACAACTTCCTTCTTTCCATGAGTGATTGTCATGTACTCATGTTCTATAGTTAACATTGCAACTATGACTTGCCTCTTTCCCATCCAATTGATTTCTCCACCAAATAGGTTAAAGACATAACCACTTGTGATCTTTTGTGATCAATATATCCAATCCACTCCACAACAAAAAATACATATATGTATATCTCTCTACGATATCCATGTCTTCCTTGCTATCAAATTGCATAATTTGAAGTGTCATGCAAATATATGACAACTCTCTTTAGAGTTGTCCAATGTTCCTTGCTTAGTTTTGACATATACTTGCTCAAAATTCCTACCACGTGGGTAATGTATGGTCTATTATAGACCATAACATATGTCAAAATCCAACAACACTTATATATGGAACACAAGACATGTATTATACTTTTTTTTTCTTGGGACATTGACCTATATATAACTTAAAACCTAGAATAAGAGGAACCTTGACTAGTTTACATTCTTGCATATTAAACCTATGTAATATTGCCTTAACATATTTACTCTAATTCAACTAGTGTTTCCTATTTTCCTTATCTCTTTTAATTTCCATGCCCAAAATGAAATTTGTAGCACCAAGTTCTTTCATATCAAATGCATAAGACAACTAAGTTTTGACATCATTGATGGTTTCCTTGTTGTTTCCAATTAGCAACATTACAATACCACATAAATAAAATGATCACCATCCATATTGAAATACAAATAATGATCTATTTTTGTTGTTGAGAAACCAAGTCCCACTATATAACATTCTTGGAGATTGTTTTAATCCATACAAGGACTTGTTTTTGTTGAAAAATAGCTCCTTCTTTCCCTTTACTATAGAAACTTCTTCTTCAAGAACCCCATGTAGGAATGTTGTCTTCACTTCCATCCACTATATTTCAAGACTAAAAGAAAAAAAATAGACAAAATAAATATAATACAAGTTAATTTAGCAATAGGAGAAAATTTTCACCAAAATCAATTCCTTCCACTTGGAGCTTTGTACTTCTCCACTTTTCCTTCTACATTTAACTTCTTCTTAAAAATCCATTTTCTACCAATAGGTTTACTTCCAACTGACAACTCAACTAGATCTCGAGACTCATTTTGATTTAAGGAATATGTTTCTTCAACAATGACCTTATTCTAGAGTTTAGTATCCTTTAAATACACTACCTCCCTAATAGTTTATGGATCATCATCAGTAATAGATAGAACAAAAACATAATGAAAATTAGGTGGGGTATACATTTTTGGTTTCCTTCTTTCTAATCCAATCTCCTCAAGGTTGGATTCTAAGGTTCTCCCTCTTTTGGTTCATCTTCTTCTGTTGATTCAGATTCGTCACCCTCCAACTCAAAGTTTATTGTCTCTAGTTCTTCTTCCCCTTGGTTGGACTTTTTGTTTGGGAACAATTTAAAACTCTCTAAATACTACATCTAGACTATAAACACATGCTTCTTTGTTTTTGGGATCCAAAGTTTATAACCCTTTATACCATATTTATAACCAATAAATATACATTTTTCAGCTTTATTATCCATCTTACTCCTATTCTCCCTTGGAAAATGCACACACACATCAAAACCAAAAACTATGAGATGTTTAAGATGTTTTTTTACTAGTCCATGCCTCATGCATAGTTTTATCAACTGGTGTTAATGTAGGGGATTGATTTACTAGGTAACATGCAATATCCACTACCTCTACCCAATATTCTTATGCAAACCCTACACCATTGAACATACTCCTTTCCTTTTCCATCAATGCCATACTCATTATTTTGGCAACTCGATTCTATTGAGGTGTGTATGGAGTAGTATTTGTCCTTTCTATTGTACACTTCTTACCAAATTTATCAAACTCGTTCCTACAAAACTCTCTTCCATTATTTGTCCTCAACACCTTTATTTTCTTCTCTTTCCAATTCTCTACAAGGGCCTTAAACTTTTTAAATTTACTGAAAACCTCATATTTATTTTAGAGGAAATAGATCCATGTGTTCCTCAAGAAATCATATATGAATGAAACATAATAGACAAATTTAACTAATGATGGAATAGACATAGGTCCAAACACACCACTATTTATCAACTCCAAGATTCATTTTTCTCTCGTAGCAATAGATGGGAATATTACCCTATTATGTTTACCATATATGCAATGTCCACACAAACCAAAATCAAATGAGAAAGTAGACACACATTCAACCATACCTTTACCATTTAATGCTTGAAGGCCCTTCTCTCCAATATGTCCTAGTCTTCATAGCATTGTATTCTTTCTAGGGACAATATGGGTAATGTATTCTTCATTGCTAACCTCAAGAACAATAGAATTATTACACCCATCAATAGTAGTGCTTCCAAACATCTAGTACAAAATTCCAACCCGAATTACCCTAACCAACATTAATACTCCTTGAACCATCATGAATGTATCCCTTTCAAATATAGTTTGTACACCTACATCACTCATATTAATTACAAATATCAAGTTTCCAACAATCTTTGGAGTGTGAAAAATACCAGGTGGATTTCTAATCCTTCCATCTTTGAGCAACAACTTAAATATTCCATGTCCTATGATTTTATCCATCAAGTTATCTTTTAGGAAAACATAACCTTTGTTATACTTTTCATATTCACAAAACTACTCCTAGTGAGGATTCATATCCAATGAAGTGATTGATTCTATTAATCATACATCACAATCTAAATGTGTAATTGTAGATTCCAAGTACACATCCCCTCCTCCTTCTAAGGAGGTATTTCCATTTGTGGTAGGAGAATCATCGGATCTCTTTCCTTTAATAACATTTTATATCTATAATCCTTCATATAATGCCCAAATTTAATTCATTTCTAAAATGTCATTAAAGATTATCTTGGGGATTTATATCTACCTTTAGATCTATATCTTCCCCTTGAATTCTTATTTTTATTTCTATGTGCAAGGTGGTCTCTCATTAACAAGGCATCCTTGGTATGAATATCCATGGTTTTCCACTTCATTTGTTCTGATAGTAGGGATGCAACCACATCATCAAACATTAATGTGGTTGTATTACTCCCAATAGCTACAACTATATTATCCCATGAATTTGACAAGGAACATAATGGACCAATGCACTTGTCTTTGTTGAAATTTTTAATATCAATAGACTATAACTAACATACCACTATGTTAAAGGAATTGATATTCTCTATCATAGATTTGTTGTCATTCATCCTCACGATGTACAAATTCTTTTGAAGGAAAATCTTGTTTAATAGGGACTTAGAATGATACAAAGTCCCTAACTTATTCCATAATTCCTTAGCTATGTATTCTCTCGAGACATTCAATAACAATAAACCTAAAAGGCATAACCAAATCATATTATTTTCCTTTTGATCCAAATTTATCTATTCTATCATCACCATACTCATAGGTGAAATATTGAGATTTACAACAACCCAATGTTCTTTATCTACAAGGTCCTCCATCTTGAGCTTCCATAGCTGAAATCTCTAAACATTATATTTCTCAATATCGATTCTAGAATTCCTCACCATTCTCTTCACATAAGAATCACTGCCATAGATCTCCCAATGAAATCAAGATCATCATAGACCCATGATAAAATTTCTCTATCAATAATGAGCTAAACCCTAGCCACAAAGATACCTTCCTAAAGCCAATAACCTTTCTTTCATACCAATTGTAATTTCTAAAAATTTGCAAGTGAAGTAATGTATATAGATTCTTAAGAAAAAGAGAAAGAACAATAATGACACACAACATACACATTTACCTTGGAAACCCTTAGTTGGGAAACCAAACTAAATTAGAGTCACACCTCTCTCTTATTCATTCTATTAACTTCACCATTCACACTACAATATTTATGTATTTTACAACACCCAAAACCAAAATTTTTAAACCTAGATTAGATTAAAACCCTACAATATTTAGGTATTTTACAGCATCCAAAACCCCATTGTTGGCCCTTGACCAAGTTTTGGAGATCCTTGGTTATGTTTGACCTATTTTGAGACTTCGATAGGCTGTCAAAGGTGGAGCGCAAGTCGAAGCAGAGATTGCGGGATCCCGGCCCCTTTTAGGGCATTTTTGGGATTAGGCTTATGTAATGGGTATGGGGATGTCTGCCCATGGCTTGAGGCCCTTTTGTAATGTATAAATAGAAATCTAGGAAACATAAATAGGAGGTGTGATGCTAGGTTCTAAGGGAAAGTGAAGGCTAATGTGTTGAGTGCAAGTGATAATTGTGCATGATTTGTGCATACTGTGTGAGACTTGCAAGGCTAAGTGCACGTGATTGTAAGAGGTAGTGTAAGGGATTTTTGCTGTAACCTAGCTCGGTCAAGGAGGATCTGGGGAGGTGCACATAGATCTCCTGTCCTATGTGGAGTAGGACCTTATGGCTCTGTGCATGTAGATGATTAACAAAAGATAATAAAGAAGACAAAGAGTTAGTGGACGTAGCCCCAGGCTGGGGTTGAACCACATATATCCTGTGTTATGGTTTATTTGTGCATTATGGTTGTTTAATGGTTCATATGATTAATGCTTAGTACAATGATGTATTATTAGATAAATATGACAACTTAGTGCCTAATGATGTGAATGAGATGCTAGATCTAATCTATGTTGATGTGCTTAGTGCTTGAATGTGTTGAATCTTGTTGAATACTATGCTGTGCTGTAATTAGGGTTTATATACGTTGTAGACAAAGGTTAAGTACTAATGAATGAAAACTGCTAAGTGCTTTGTTAGAGTATTGTAATCATAGATCTGTGTCCCAACTAAGGTTGCAGACACTGGAGTCCTGCAACCACCCCTGCCTCTACCTCAGGTGAGACTTCATATAATTCACAGGTGTTTCCGAAAGGGTCGATAGTTAGGGTTGGTTGGTGCATTGTTGAAGCGCTGAACCCTAGGTTTGACCCTGTGCCAACAAATGGTTCCGTTTCTGGGACCTGAAACTGTGATTGCTGGGAACTGAGGAAAAGAAGGAAAGCTCTATGCGTAGATCTGTTTCTTTAGTGCGTAGTATTCTAATTGAATTATGAAGTTCTCTGCTAATAAAGGAGGCAGTTCTGAAGAAAAGAAGTAATATCTGAAAGCTTTGTGCTCTATTAGAGGTAAGATTAGTGAATTTTTTTGATTAAAGAGGTAATATCTAAAAGCTTTGTGCTTTGATAAAGGTAATATAAGTGGAAATTTTTGTTTCGAAAGTATGGATCTAGGTATGTTTGATAAATTTTGTCCTAGTCTGAAAACTAGGGCACAGTTAGAAGAAAGAATATTTGATATGAATAGATCTGATAGAAATAATGAAAGATATGTTATTCCTATACATAAAAAAGAATGTTTGGACTAACGAATGGATGCAGGATCCTAGGAATAATTTTCTACAGGTTAGATATCATGATCCTAGTGCGCAGTACAAGAAAGGTTGGGGATCATTTAAGAGGAAGAGAGGATTAAACCTTTGTTACAGCTGCAAAAGGCCGGGCCATATTGCTAAGGATTTACCTGATAGAAGACCTAGTTGTCTTTGTTGTAAAGCTATGGACCATGATGTTTTGGATTTCCCTAGATTGATTGGTAAGGTTGAAAGAATGAATATGAGACAAGAAAACACTGAGAAAGGCCAAGAAACTGAGACCATGGCAGAACTTCAAAAAGAATTAGAGACTGTATTACTACAAATGAAAGAAATCCTGAATGACCACAGAGATATCGACTTATCAGAGATCTTCAAAGAGAAAGAGTGCATAGAAACAAGAATAGGAGACTTCGACATAGACTGTGTTCTGGATGAGGAAACACAGGTGAATATTATGATAGAAACAACTTGGGAAATTTTAGGAAAGCCTGCTATGATTCCTTCATTGGGAGGAATAGGATTATTTAGAGGAAAGATGATAACCCTATGTGGAAGACTTACCCAAACATCTATGAGTGCTCATGGCACTTCGACAGAAGAATAATTTGAGGTTGTTAAATTTATTGAGAACAATGCCCCATTTGCTATGTTACTAGGAAAAACCTGGATTGAGAAAGATTAGATCCAAAGAAAACAAGAAGAGGAAGCTCTAGAATAGAAAAATCAAGAACTAAGAGACTTCATGGCTAAGAGAATAACACACTTACTAGAAGAACAAGAAAACCAGTCGAAACTACTGAGGACCGAAATCTAGATGTTGAAGTTGAAGGAACACAAGCAGACCTGAAACACCTGTCTGTACAAGAGAGTAGATCACCTACCCCAGACAGAGAAGAAGTATTGGCCTTGAACCCTATGAAATACCATCAACAATGCAAAGTTATTATGCTAAGAGGAGATAAGAACCATAATGGGAAGAGGAACCTAGTAACGCAGATCATAGGGAAGAAGGCTAGAAAGCTCAACAAGAAGAAAGCAAAGTTGGAGAAATTACAGGAAGTTCCAGAGAAGACTTCATAGAAGGAAGGTCTCCAGAATTCGAACTTCGCCGGAATATTAGAGAAACTCAGATTGGCACTTCAACATGACAGAGAGATATGACCATTGGAGGCATTATAACCGTTATATTGACCTTCCCAAATAGTTAGAAAAAAAGTTATGATCATAAATCTCGCCATTGAACCATTGGGACCACGCTGTAACAAACATAACTGCATTGATGAAGGATTATTGTCCATTGGAAGGATTCGTTACACTGCTGTCTACTTATCCCGTCGACTGTTTCACCGAGCACACTTTCACGAATTGTATCCGAGCCAACAAGATAACTCATTGTTACTGTGATGTACTTATTGAGACCTTGGCATCCATTCTATTGCATTGAGAAATTGTTGATCAGCCTGAGAAATCCGATCTCAAGCGTGCATGTCGGACGAGATGAACACTGTGGAAAATTTAGTAGAGGAAATTTTAATTGATCTAATGGTATAGAGAGTGATGTCCACATGAGTTCAAGCCTCATTGATGCGAGGAGTGCAAGCCTCCCCTTCGACTTCTCACGGATCGGACCATCCCGAGTTGCAGATGAGAAAATAACCAAGCATTGAGATGAATTGGAAAGAAAAAATTTAATCCCTTCCATCCTGCCTGACTACATCCCGTCTCTAGCCAGCGTGGTGAATCATGACAGTGTCCCCAGGGACTTTGACTACACCTTGGTCACTGTGTACCTCCTGAAGGGGATACGCACAGGCAAGTCTCAGCCAGATAAGATCATGAAACTAAATATCAATGACTTTAACCTAGGAGATCACAAGAACTTCAACATGCTCACTCCTCAGAGGTATTTGACTAGGAAAAAGGGGAAGAAGTCGAGGATAATCCCCCAACCATGGAATATGGACCTCGTGCAGTCCAACATCCTGAACATGATGAAAATACCCCATTTTGGAAGGCACTGGGAGGTTAATGCATGTGTTAAGATCCTTCTGTTGAGCTTCCATGGAAGTTATTTTTGGCTAGATATACGCATCAATGTCGATTTGACCTTGCTCCATTGGAACACCGGATTGAGCATACAGGGACCAGATCCGCAATACTTTTTCCTAGGGAAGGTTGCAGACCGTGCCCTGGGGAAGCAAGGCTACAAGGTAGCCTCCATCCAGAATGGAGCAGTGTGCCTTGCTTGCCAGTTGATTGCTGGTAATATAGTCTGGAAGAAAAAACCGACGTAGGTCACAGGGTTTGTTGTTGACCTCACAGGGAAATGTGTGGAGGGGCTATAGATGAATTGGGAAAAATACTTAGTGAACCAGTTAGACCAAGACTGCCGTGAAGCTTAGGATAAGGGCTATGAGTTCCATTTTAGTTGTCTGCTAACCCTCATCACATTCATATCTTGGGATATGCCAGAAGGTGCGACCTTCCCTAAACTAGAGCCATCTAAACCCTTAGTCACGAAGTTCACTTCACTATGGTATTCAAACGATATGGGAAAATAATGGAAATCAAACGTGGTGTTCCACACCTACTACCCGTAGTTAAATAGGGATATTGAGGCCATCCCTTGTATAATGCTAAACACCCTACACAGGTTTAGGTCATTTGTGGAGTTCCACATAGACATACATTTTATCTACATCACTGTGTGTGGAGATGAACACAAAGAAGTACTACAAAGTTATTACAAACTCACAGAGGAGGACCTAGAAGAAATAACTAAGGAGTGGCCTATAGAGCTCCTTATCCTTGTTGATTCCGCAGAACTGTCTAAGCCTGAACTAATCAGAAGCCTGATGATCACTCGTGAAGGGAATAATACACTTGGAACTAGCAGAAGGAAGAAGACAAAAGAAGTCCAGTAACTGAGAAGTGCATCGGAAGAAACTGCTTCAGAATCACCTGGAGGAGGAGGTGATGACGAAGTAGATAAAGAAGAGAATAATGGAAAATAATATCAATAGAAGCAAGGTGAAGTAACACCACCATAGAATCCCCTTGATGATGGAGAGCCATCTCACAAAAGAAAGGTTTCTCCCATGAAACCAACATCGCAGAAGAAGTCAAAATCTAGTAAGAACAAGCTACAGACTGTGCTCACGCTCAATGACTTTGACTTCATTATCACAGCTGTATCAGACGCTTCAGAAGACCTTTTTTAGAGAAATGAAGCTAAGAAAGAGACCATGTATGAAAAAAATTAAACAAAACTGCGAGGGGTACAACAAGCCCTTCACTCTTGTCGCGCAGTGTCACTGTGCCCCCTCCATTAGAAGAAACAGAGTTGGGAGATGAGCCTACCCAACTCCACAGACTAGCCAATGAGATTGAAGCTCACCTTCATCGTGCACAGGAAGAAACATAACATGCCACAGTGGCCCTGAAGCAAGCATAAGAGTAAGTAATAGAGCAACGCATGGTTGCACAGTAGGAGTAGGTGCCCTCCAAGCAAATTTTGAAGAGGAAAAGGCATAGATCCAACATGAGAAAGAACAACTATTCGCGAAGCAGGTTGGAGTAAAAGAAGAAGTCAACAGATCACTTCACTCTGTGATAGGCTTAGAGAAAAAGGAGGAAGACCCAATGGAGCATCAAGTAGCACAGCGTGCTGAATCCATCCAACAACTTCAACAGAGAATAGAAGATATAGAGCTACAAACAATACCAAGTACCCCACAGGACGTGCAAGACCAAAGAGAAGCCACAACCCAGAGCGCAGTTGAGAGGATCAGAGCATTAGATTTGGAATGTCAACAACTTAGCAATAGAAGTGCGTAGACTTATGAGAGACTTATTAAGGACCCTGAACTAAAGACACTGGAGTCACAACTCCAGGAGGCAAAGAAGCAAGTAGCGATGGTACAGGTACAAATGAAGCTCTTGTCAGCAGTTGAGAGAATGAAACGATCCCAGGAACAATGCACTGTTCAACAACACGTCCATGCCATACAAAGCAAAGTCATGGAAGTGACTCAGAGGCTCCAACCAGTCCAGGATGCAGCTTGCCAACTGTTCGAAGAGATTGAAGGACGAGGAGAAGAGCTGGAATAAGTAGTCACTTCAGTCGAACAATGATTAGAGGGACCTGTGAAAGAGGCAGTTGTTTAGGAGTTCATCGAGAAGGAGGCATTGGCGCAGCAGCAGGTCGAAGTAGCTTGAGCCAGGCTCGAGGCTTTTGAAGGAGAGCTACCTAGATCAGAGTGACTCAGGATGAGTCACAGGTGAGTGTTGGGGGCCTGTTTTCCCTTGACCAAGTTTTGGAGATCCTTGGTCAGGTTTGACCTATTTTGGGACTTTGACAGGCTGTCGAAGGCAGAGCGCAAGTGAAAGTAGAGATTGCGGGATCTCATCCCCTTTTAGGGAATTTTTGGGATTAGGGATTATGTAATGGGTATGGGGATGTCGGCCCATGGGTTTTCCCATGTTTAGGCCCTTTTGTAATGTATAAATATAAATCTAGGTGATGTAAATAAGCAGTGTGATGCTAGGTGCTAAGGGAAAGTGAAGGCCAATGTGCTAAGTGCAAGTGATAGTTGTACATGCTTTAAGCATACTATGTAAGACTTACAATTCTAAGTGCAAGTGACTGTAAGAGGTAGTTTAAGGGCTTTGTGCTGTAACCTAGATCGGGGAAGGAGGATCTAGCGAGGTGCATGCAGATATCCTATCCTATGCAGAGTAGGACCTTATGGCTCTGTGCATGTAGATGATTGACAAAAGATAATAAATAAGACTAAGAGTTGGTGGATGTAGCCCCAGGCTAGGGTGAATCATGTATTTCCTGTGTTATGGTTGCTTTGTGCATTATGGTTGTTTTATGGTGAATATGATGAATATGATAGCTTAGATGAATATGAATATATACTGTGTTATGGATGGGGAAACATAGGTGAATATTATGACAAAAAGAACTTGGGAAATTTTAGGAAAGCCTGCTATGATTCCTTCATTGGGAGGAATAGGATTATTGAGAGGAAAGTTGATAACCCTATGTGGAAGACTTACCCATACATCTATGAGTGCTTATGGCACTTCGATAGAAGAATAATTTGAGGTTGTTAAATTTATTGAGAACAACGCCCCATTTGCTATGTTACTAGGAAAAACCTGGATTGAGAAATATCATATCTGAAGAAAACAAGAAGAGGAAGCTCTAGAACAGAAAAAGAAAGAACTAAGAGACTTCATGGCTAAGAGAATAGCACACTTACTGGAAGAACAAGAAAACCAGTAGAAACTACTAAGGACAAGAAATATGGATGTCGAAGTTGAAAGAACACAAAGAGACCCAAAACACCTATGTGTACAAGAGAGTAGAGCACCTACCCCAGACAAAGAAGAAGTATTGGCCTTGAACCCTACGCAATACAATCAACAATGTGAAGTTACTATACCAAGAGGAGATAAGAATTAGAATGGGAAGAGGAACCCAGTAACATAGATCACAGGGAAGAAGGCTAGAAATCTTAGCAAGAAGAAAGCAAAGTTGGAGAAATTACAGGAAGTTCCAGAGAAGACTTCACAGAAGGAAGGTATCCAGAATTCGAACTTCGTTGGAATATCATAGAAACTCAGATTGGAACTTCAACATGGCAGAGAGATATGACCGTTGGAGGCATTATAAATATTAGATTGATGTTCCTGAATGGTTAGAACAAGAATTATGATCATAAAGCTCACCATCGAACTGTTGGGACTGCACCGTAACAAACATAATTGCATTGATGAAGGATTCTTGTCCGTCGGAAGGATCCGTTACATTGTTGTCTACTTATCCCATTGATTTTTGCACCGAGAACACTTTCACGAATGTTATCTGAGCCAACAAGAGAACTCATTGTTACTGTGCTATGATTTTTGAGACCTTACCATCCATTTTATTGCATTGAGAAATTATTCATCAGCCTGAGATATCCGATCTCGAGCGTGCATGTCGGATGATCTCAACACTGTGGAAATTCAGTAGAGGAAATTTTAATCGATCTAATGGTAGAGAGAGTGATTTACATAGGAGTTCAAGCCTCATCGATGCAAGGAGTGCAAGCCTCCCCTTCGACTGCTCGTGGATTTAGACCATCCCGAGCTGCAGATGAGAAAAGAAAAAAACATCAATATAACTTGGCAAACACAAAGTTAATCCCTGCCATCCTGCCTGACTAAATCCTGACTCTGGCCGGCACGGTGAATTGTGATAGTGTCCCCAGGGAATTAAACTACACCTTGGTCACTCCGCACCTCCTGAAGGGGATATGCATAGGCAAGCCTCAGCCGAATAAGGTCATGACACTAAAGATCAACGAATTTAACCTAGGGGATCCCAAGAACTTCAACATGCTCACTCCTCATAGGTATTTGACTAGGATGAAGAGGAAGATGTCGAGGATAATCCCCCAACCATGGACTATGGACCTCACACAGTCCACCATCTTGAACATGATGAAAATACCCCATTTTGGAATGTACTAGGAGGTTAACGCATGAGTTAAGATCTTGTTGTTGAGCTTCCATGGCGGTTATTTGTGGCTAGACAGATGCATCACCGTCGATCTAGCGCTGATCCATTGGGTCACCAGATTGAGCATGCAGGGACTAGACTCGAAATAATTTTACCTAGGAAAGGCTGCAGACCGCACCCTAGCACAGAAGATTAAAGATACATACAATGATGTGGAGAAGGGGAAGCAATGCTACAAGGTAGCTTCCATCCAAAATGGCGTAGTGCGCCTTTCTTTCTAGTTGATTGCTGGTAAGTTTGTTTGTAAGAATAGACCCAGACAGGTCACAGGGTTTGTTGTTGACCTTGTAGGGAAATGCGTGGAGAGGATACATATGAATTGGGAAAAATACTTAGTGAACCAGTTAGACCAAGACTACCGCGAAGCTCAGGATCAGGGCTATGAGTTCCATTTTAGTTGGTTGTTGACCCTCATAACGTTCATAGCTTTGGAGATGCCAAAAGGTGTGACCTTCCCTGAACTAGAGCCATATGAACCCTTATCCGCGAATTTAATTTCTCTATGGTATTCAAGCGATATGAGAAAACAATGGCAATCAAATGTGGTGTTCCACACCTACTACTTGTAGTTAAAGAGGGCTATTGAGGCTATCCCTCATATAACACTGAACACCCTGCATAGGTTCAGGAAATTTGTGAAGTTCCACACAAACACAAATTTTATCTACATCACTGTGTGCGGAGACGAACACAAAGAAGTACTACAGAGTTATTACAAACTCACAGAGGAGTACCTAGAAGAAATAACTAAGGATTGGCCTGTAGAGCTCCTTATCCCTGTTGACCCCACAGAACTGTTTGATCCTGAACTAATCGGAAGTCCGGTGATCACTCGTGAAGGGAATGATACACCTAGAACTAGCACAAGGAAGAAGACATAAGAAGTCCAACAACTGAGCAGTTCATTAGAAGAAACTACCTCAGAATCACCTGGAGGAGGAGGTGATGACGAAGTAGATAAAGAAGAGAACAATGGAAAATAATATCAATAGAAGCAAGGTGAAGTAACACCACCACAAAATCCCCCTGATGACACAGATCCATCTCACAAAATAAAGGTTTCTCCCACAAAACCCACATTGCGAAAGAATTCAAAATCTAGTAAGACCAAGATGTAGACTATGATCATGCTCGATGACTTTGACTTCATCATCGTAGTTGTATCAGATGCTTTGGAAGATATTTTGTAGAGAAATGAAGCTAAGCAAGAGACCATGTATGAAAAAATTGAAGCAGAACTGCGAAGGGTACAATAGGCCCTTCACTCCTACCGCATAGTGTCCATTGTGCCCCCTCCATAAGAAGAAATAGAATTGGGAGATGAGCCTACCCAACTCTGCAAACTAGCTGATGTGACTGAAGCCCACCTTCGTTGCGCACAGGAAGAAACAGAACAGGCCATATTGGCCCTGAAGAAAGCACAAGAGGAAGTAATAGAGCAACGCAGGGTTGTGCAGTAGGAGAAGGATGCCCTCCAAGCAAATTTTGAAGAGGGAAAGGCGTAGATCCATCATGAGAAAGAACTACTTCTCACAGAGCAGGTTGGAGTCAAAGAAGTAGTCAGAAGAGCATTTTTCTCTGTGATGGGCTTAGAGAAAAAGGAGGAAGACCTAGTGGAGCATCAAGTAGCACAGTTTTATGAAGCCATCCAACAAATTCAACAGAGAATAGTAGATCTAGAGCTACAAACAGTACCAAGTACTTCGCAGGACGTGTGAGACCAAAGAGAAGCCACTACCCAGAGCGCAATTGAGAGGATTAGAGCATTAACATTGGAATGTCAACAACTTAGCAGTAGAAGTGTGTAGACTTATGAGCGACTTACTGAGGACCCTGAACTGAGGACACTGGAGTCACAACTCCAGGAGGAAAAGTAGAAAGCAACGATGGTATAGGCACATATGAAGCTCTTGTCAGCAGTTGAGAGAATGAAATGATCCCAAGAACAATGCATTGTTCAACATCCTGTCCATGCCATACAGAGCAAAGTCATGGAAGTGACTCAGAGGCTCCAGCCAGTCTAGGATGCAGCTTGCCAACTATTCGAAGAGATTGAAGGATGAGGAGCAGAGGTGGAACAAGTAGTCACTTCAGTTGAACAATGGTTAGAGGGAGCTGTGAACGAGGCAGTTCTTCAGGAGTTCATCGAGTAGGAGGCCCTGATGCAAAAACAGGTCGAAGCAACTCGAGCTAGGCTCGAGGCTTTTGAAGCAGATCTACCTAGATCAGAGTGACTTGGGATGAGTCACAGGTGAGTGTTGGGGACTTGTTGGCCTTTGACCAAATTTTGGAGATCCTTGGCTAGGTTTGACCTATTTTGGGACTTCGATAGGATGTCAAAGGCAGAGCACAAGTTGAAGTAGAGATCATGAGATCTCGGCCCCTTTTAGGGTGTTTTTTGGATTAGGGCTTATGTAACGGGTATGGTGATGTCGGCCTATGGGTTTACCCATGTTTAGGCCCTTTTGTAATGTATAAATAGAAATCTAGGCGATGTAAATAGGCGGTGTGATGCTAGGTGCTAAGGGAAAGTGAAGGCCAATGTGATAAGTGCAAGTGATAGTTGTACATGCTTTGTGCATACTGTGTGAGACTTGCAAGGCTAAGTGAAAGTGACTGTAAGAGGTAGTGTAAAGGATTTGTGCTGTAACCTAACTCTTGGAAGGAGAATTTGGCAAGGTGCACATAGATCTCCTGTCCTATGCAGAGTAGGACCTTATGGTTCTGTGCATGTAGATGATTTACAAAAGATAATAAAGACGACGAAGAGTTGGTGGACGTAGCCCCAGGATGGGGGTGAACCACATATATCCCGTGTTATAGTTGCTTTGTGCATTATGATTGTTTTATGGTTCATATGATTAGTGATTATTACAATGATGTATGCTTAGATGAATATGATCGCTTAGTGCCTAATGATGTGAATGAGATGCTAGATTTGATCTATGTTGACGTACTTAGTGCTTGAATGTGTTGAATCTTGTTGAATACTGCGTTGAGTTGTAATTAGGGTTTATCTGCGCTGTAGACAAACATTAAGTACTAATGAATGGAAAATTCTAAGTTCCGTGTTAGAGTATTGTAATCACAGACCCGTGTCCTAGCTAAGGTTCCAGACACCGGAGTCCTGCAACCACCCCTACCTCTACCTCGGGTGAGACTTCATCTTCTTTGCAGGTGTTGCCAAAAGGGCCGGTAGTTAGGGTTTTGTTGGTACGTTGTTGAAGAGTTGAACCCTGGGTTTGCCCCTGTACAAACACCCATTTCATAAACCTATATTAGATTAAAACCCTAATCCCTTGACTAGGATTATATTACAATGGGATAAAAGACCATTGACTAAAAAGACACAAAATGGACCCAAAATTTTCTTTCAAGTGCTAGTTATCCCCCCACATCACCTAGCCTAGGGGGTGATCACCCCCTTGGACCTCCTTTGTGCTAGGATGAGACTATGTCTACTTGAAAAGAATATAACACATGTCCAACACCCAGTCATTCAATGTTGTTCTACACATCAAAATATTTTCACTGACATAAAGATCACTCTGATCTAAGTCCGTATGAAAAAATTATACCCCCTGTGAGTTGACCTATGCTTTCGACCACCGTGGTATTGAGTTGATGCCATTCCAACTCTCTTTACTCACACATGTGGAGTTAGTTACACATAGAATTTTAAGAGAATTCTATAGGGTCCAAAACCCTACCCTAATTGGGAGTTAAGGCATGCAAAAACCCTAACCCTAGCCCTAGAAAAGTTTTAGAATGCGTTAAATAATGGGATGGAATGAATGAAATGAGGGTTCATTATTTTTGTATTAATAAAAGACTCCATAGTTGAGTAGAGAAAATGAGTGGGATATTTTGAGCTAAATAGAGGAAGTAGAAGATCATGTAGCAACCATACATACCACATTGTCTATGTCAACTCCATAGTGAGTTCATATTTCTTTGTATTTTCTTGTCATGTCTAAGAAGAAAAGATAAAGGCATAGTCCTCATATTTTGGTTGGGTTTCCTAGGGCATATCTTGTGTTTGTTAGGATATTAAATACTTAGGAGTTATTTAAGATCAACTTGGTCTAATGTTTCATTAGGTAAAAGTGTTTTTTTTAGTATGCATTAGTATGCATTTGTAGTTAGGTAATCTGATGGTCACGATATGTTCTCGACATAGAGTGATACGATGGATCATATTCTTGTCAATCTTAACGACTACATTGATTTGTGGCTTAGCACCTGATTGGTCCATGATATCTATTTAAAGAGCATGGGGGGTCATTTTCTAATGATCGATTGTGAGAAAATCTCTTGTAACTCTACTGCAATTTTTTTCTTTTTCATTAATAAACACTCCAACTGGCCGTGTTGGCTGGGGCCGTGGATGTTTCCCCACATGTTTTTTACCACATAAAAAAATTAGTGTGTTGATATTTGATATGGTTGTGTGAGTGGTTATTGAAGGTGTTCATCCTCTGTTGTAATACCTATGTTTTTTAACATGGTATCAAAGTGAATTTTAAGACCTTCTCCCATTGTAGATAGAGATATTGAAGCCGCGTTTTCGCATCTCTAGTTTCTGCTTTTTACATGCATTTATAGGCCAACATGACTATTCCATTGTGTCTGGAGAAATTCTTTCGACTAGAAATGAATTTAGTTTTACTCAAAAATGTTTTTGTTTTACCAATATACAACTATTTCAGTGAGATTTGGAGGTATAAATCCCGAATACACCCTTTTAATTTTTTATAGAGATAACATTTCGGTTTTTTGTTTTTATTTATGGGTTGCTACTCTTTTCAATCTGCATATTCTCTTTTCCCTGCGCTCTGCTTGGTCTCAGAAAATAAGAAACATAGTGGAAAGGGTTTTCTTTTCTACGTACATTTCTCTTTGTCGTGCACTCTGTACGATCTCAGTAAATATGAAACAAAGGGAAAATTGCATTTTTCGGGTAAGATAACCGATATCTAACCCTTGTTTCCATTGAGAAACAATTTTTTTTTTCTATATGAACACATGAAAATAGTTTTTTTTTAGCAGACACTCCAAGGCCATCTTCCACAACAACAATACCAACACCCCCAATCCTCCTTCCTGAGATTATAATGTTTTTTTCACTAGCTCACTTGGTTAAAAGTTGCCTTATTTTGTAAGAAGTCTTGAGTTCAAGTCTCTTTTTTGTTACTTTTTGAAAAAGTTCATGCATTGATTTTAAAGTGTATGTCACTTAAATTATAAAAGTGAATCACTATAAATCAACTTTAATATTTATTTTTTAGTTGCTTTTTGCATGTAAATTTAATTTACAAAGTAACTTCATTGTAAAAGTGATTCCCACTTATTCTATAAAAGTGGGTCACTTCATAAGCAACTTATTTGTAAAATTGAGGTTATTAGAAGGAGGGGTATCATCACGTGGAGCAACCTCTACTTTTCACGTGACTCTTTGGTTACCATTTATGCCTTTTTTCAAAAGGGCATAACTTTCACATGTGAAATCTCCTTTTGTTCCTTTTTTTAAAAACAACCTATTTTTTCGAGAAATTTCCTTCCAAAGCATCAGTTTCAACTTTTAAATCCAAATTCTCTACATATTGAATATGGATTCTCTTAGTGATCGTTTTCTTACCAATACCAACTACTTCTCATGGAAATCCCATATGGAGGATGTATTAAGAAGTAAAGGAATGTACCAGATTACCTTGGGAAAATAATAAGAACCCATTTATGATGAAAATAAAGTCAATTAGTCTAATAAGAATGACAAAGAATGTGGACTAATTGGAATGCCCATCTCTCCTAATTTAAGGTTTCACCTTCAAGGAATTGATGGACCAGATTGATCAACATTATTTTGAGAACGAAATGAAGGTGAAAATATAATAAGTAAATACACATATATATTTCCAGAAACACAGAGATCCAATAATGCAATTTTTTTATTAATGACATAAATGCACATAAATAATATAGAGTGAATGAAATCACTAGAATGGTGGTAGCTTATCTCTGAGAATATATTTGATGGATATGCTTATTCACAAGAATATGACATTTACAATAAGGATCCAAAGGTATTTTTAACATAAATAAAATCCAAAACCATAACCCAGAAGATGAAACACCGAAAGGTTTGTAGGCCTCAATGGGGGTGGTTGATACATCAACTTCCCAAGGGCGTAACTTTTGCATATGATCCCCATTTGGGTCACACGATAGATCGTTGGAAATTTCTATCCGAGGACTACATATGTTTCCATCACACTTTGGCTAAATCCATTAGTGTGACTGTAACACGCCAAAAAAAATTCTATTTAGGGCCTCAAAATGGCCCTGGAAGTTTAGGACCTGAAAAAATACCAAGGTGGAAACCCTTGTTTTGAGCCAGTGGAATAGGTGGGTGGCCATTGATTTCTTCCTATATCATTCTTCCACCATTAGGAAGAAATGGTCCCCATTGCGTCAAGTTCCCATGGAAGATAGGGAAGCTTTTGCTGAATATAAACCTTGGTGAACTGAATTCCTTGCTGAAGAAGTTGTCATGTTTAGCTTGTTGAAGGTTGTTGTAAACCTCTTGATGGAGGGTTTGGATCTAGTCAACTGATCTAGCTGCATGATATGCCTGAGTGTGGGAGGAATTTGTCGGTGAAGATGCAGTATGAGGACTATGAAGGGCTTTGTTGTAACGTTTATAGATTGGGCAGTGTGGAGGAACGCCCGTAGGTTACACACCAATATTTGTTTTCTATTCTACAATATGCTTCTGCTGGATAGAAGGTCTTGGGCTGAGGTTGTAGTGGTTGTAGTTTCATTTTTTTCACCTTCTACCCAGATTGTGAAGAGGATAAACTTTGCGGTATGAGAGATTACTTTGAGACACTGTTTTGTTGGGACAATAGTCAAGACTACCTCAGGTATCCTGTATAGGTGAACCCCCGGAGTTAAAATGACACTACAAGATTGAGATTCATAAACATCATGACAATTACACATATATGGATGACCTAACAGAACATCATAGAATTCCAGTGGAGAAACATCACACAGTACCTCATACTTGAAGGGTTTGATGTCATAGGACATGTGACACTGCTAGCTGACACGAAGATCTCAACCATGGTGAATCCACTCGATGTTGGATGGTTGCGGGTGTGGTGTTGTTGGGAAATCCAACTTCTTGATGACCTATGCTAATATTAAGTTCTTTTGGCTGTCACTATCAACAATAAAATGAAGCGGGGTCCCCTTCACCCACATCTGTGAATGGAAAAAGCACTCCCCCTCCTCAAGATCCTCTGGTTCTTCTGGTTGGATTGTTGCAGTCATGGCAATAGGAGTGGGTTTTGCATCAATTATCTCTCTCCTTTTATTATTGTCTGAATCAGTGTCCGAGTTGGGGCTTGACTCTATTTATTTGAGATAGACCACCAATGACTGTTTTGAGTGAAATTCATCGGTATTGTGCCAAGGGTGTTTTTGGAAGTCATACCACTTTCCAATGTCCTTTTTCTTCTTCACATTACCCTTGTTTTCCTACGGCTTGGTCTGGTGGTATTGAGGTTGGTTTTTATGTGAGTTAGGGATTCCTTTACCATACTTTGGTTGTTGCAGATTTGCAGACTCGAACTCTCGCTTGTTCTGCTGCTTAAATTTCTGCTCGATTTTGACAACACATTGATAAGTGACTCCTAGTGATGAAATGTCCATAAATTTCATTTCGGTTTGGATGTACCTGTGTAGAGATTCACAGTATTTTAAAATCAGATCCCACTTGGAGTCTTTGATACCTATCCTAGTGCGTAAGGTATGGAAGGTATTTGTGACCTTTGACACTATTTGGACCCTCTCTTTATGTAGCATGGACCATCTCATGTACTGTTCTTCATAGTTTCCCACAGGGTAATATTGCTCCTTGACTGCATCCATAAAAATACTAGGTGGGATCGGCCCCAAAAATTATAGAATCCTCTATGGAATTTTTCTCCATGTAAGTTTCCTACCAATGTTTGACATGGGGGAGAGACTTACAAAGTGAAAAGGTGATCTTTTCTCTGTCGGAAAAATTATGAACAAAGAAATAAACTTCTAGAAAATTAAACCACTTTTCCAAAGAATTTGCATCAATCTAACCTTCAAATACAAGAATATCGAAATTAGCTTGTACCTTGAATGGGGTAGCATCTCCCAAGTGACTGTTTGAAGAAGACACACCTGCTATTGTCAACAATCTTTGAAGGATTTGAGAACAATTATGCAACATCTCGTTCCTCTGTTGAGTGAGGGATTTCACAAACATCAACTTGATAGGATATTCTTCTCCCTCATCTCTCTTTTCTTTCACCATGTGAGGCCTCTTGGGATAGCGAGAGTGGCTTTCCTCAAGAGAAACTATCTCGAGACCCAACTCTCTATACCCTAACCTTGTCGGGGACATGCACTAAGAAACGATAAGGAGTAGCCTTCTCTGATACCATTGATCTAGATTATTTTGAGAATGAAATGAAAGTGGAAATTTCATAATTAAATACACCGATTTATTTCTAGAAACACGGAGATATAATATTGCACAATTTTTATTAATGATAAAAATGTACATAAATTGTAAAAATACAGAGTGAATGAACTCACTCGAATTGTGGAAGCTTATCTATGAGAAGTGATGTGATGGATATGCTTAGTAACAAGATTATGATGTTTACAATGAGGCTCCAAAGGCCTTTTTAACATAAATAAAATCTAAAACCCTAACCCCGGAAAATGAAATTCCAAAAGGTTTGTGGGCCCATATGGGGGTAGTTGATAGGTCAACTTCCCAAGGGTGTAACTTTTTCATATGATCTTCATTTGGGGCACATGATATGTCGTTGGAAAGGTATATCCAAGGAATATAGATGTTGACATCACACTCTGGCTAAAGTAAATAATGTGATTGTGCAATGCCCAAAAAAATGTTGTTTAGGGCCTCAAAACGACCCCGAAAGTTTAGGACCCAAAAAACTGTAGAAAAACTGCCAAGGTGGAAACCCTTGTTTTGAGCCAGTGTAATAGGTGGGTGGCCACCATTTTCTCCCTAGATCATTATTCCCCCCTAGGAAGAAATGGTACCCATTGCGTCAAGTTCCCCTGGAATATAGAGAAGATTTTTCGGAATCTAAACCTTGGTGAATTGCTTGCCTTCTTGAAGAAGTTGTCCTGTTTAGCTTGTTGAAGGTTGTTATGAACCTATTGCTAGAGGGGTTGTATCCATTCAACTAATATAACTGAATGATCTACCTGAGTGTGGGAGGACTCTATCAATGAATATGCGATATGAGGAATATGAAAGGCTCTGTTGTAACTTTGCTAGATTGGGCAGTGTGGAGGCACCCCCGTAGGTGATGCAACAATATTTTTGTGCTCTTCTACAATATGCTTCTGCTGGATAGAAAGGTCTTGGGCCTAGGATGAAATGGTTAGAGTGTCCTTATTTTCACCTTCTTCCCAGATTTTGAAGAGGCTAAAATTTGCAGTATGAGAGATTACTTTGCGACATTGTTTTTTCAGGACTACCTCGGGTATCCTGTAGAGTTGACCCCCCAGTGTAACAATGATTCTATAGGGTAAAGACTCATAAAAATTATGACACTTCCACATATATGGCTGGCCTAAAAAAAAATCATATAATTCCAGTGGGGAAACATCACACAATACCTCATCCTTGAAGGGATTGATTCCATAGGACAAGCGACAATACTAGCTGACACGAAGATATCGACCTTGGCAAAGCCACCCAATGTTGTATGGTTGTGGGTGTGGTGTTGTTGGAAAATATGACTACTTGACTACCTCTACCGAGATTAGTTTCTTCTGGCTTCCACTATCAACAATAAAATGAAGTGGGGTCCCCTTCACCCAAATTTGTGAATGGAAAAGGCACCCCCCTCCCCAAGATCCTCTGGTTCTTTTGGTTGGATTGTTGCGGTCATGACAGTAGTAGCGGGTTTTGTATCAATTATCTGTCTCCTTTTATTATTGTCTGAATTAGATTTCGAGTCAGGGCTGAAATATTTTTATTTTAGCTCGACGACCAATGATTGTTTTGAGCGACATTCATCGGTGTTGTGCCAAGGGATTTTGTGGAAGTCATACCACTTCCCAGTGTCCTTTTTCCCATTACCCTTTTTTTTGTGACTTGGAATGGTGGTCTTGATGTTGGTTGTTATGTGAGTTAGGGATTCATTTACCATACTTTGGTTGTTTCATATTTGAAGACCCAAACTAACGCTTGTTTTTCTACTTAAATTTATGCTCAAATTTGACAACATATCTATGAGCAACTCCTAGTGATGAAATGCCCATAAATTCCATTTCAGTTTGGATGTATCTGTGTAGAGACCCGCGGTATTTTAGAACCAGATTCCTCTAGGAGTCTTTGATACCTAGCTTGTTGCGCAAGGTATGGAAGTTATTTGTGGACTCCGACATTGTTTGGCCCCTCTCTTAATGTAGAATGATCCATCTCATGTACTAGTCGTCATAGTTTCCCATAGGGTAATATTTCTCCTTGACCACATCCATAAAAAATTCCAAGTGAGATAGGCCCCAAATATTCGAGACTTCTCGATGGAAATTTTCTACCAGTAAGTTTCTCACCAATGTTTGACATGGGGGAGAGCCTTAAGGAGTGCACAGGTGATATTTTCTCTGTCAAAAAAATTGTGAACAGATAAATAACCTTCTATAAAATTAAACCACTTTCCCAAATCATCTGCATCAATCTAACCTTCAAATACAAAAATATCAAAATTAACTTGTACCTTGAATGTGGAAGTGTATCCAAAGCGACTGCTTGACGAAGATGTGCCTGCTATTATTGGCAATTGTTGAAGGATTTGGGAAAAATTCTCCAACATCTCGTTCATCTATTGCATGAGGGATTCCGCGAGCAACAACTTGATGGGATATTCTTCTCCCTTGTATCTCTTTTATTCCACCATGGGAGACTGCTTGGGCTAGTTAGAGCGGTTTTCCTCAAGATAAGCTAGCTTGAGACCCAACTCTCTATACCCTAACCTCATCGGGGACATGCACTAAGAAACAATAAGGAGTAGCCTGCTCTAATACCACTAATCCAAATTATTTTGAGAATGAAAAGAAGGTGGAAATATAATAATTAAATAAACATATTTATTGTTAGAAACACAGAGATACAGTAATGCACAATTTTTATTAATGACATAAATGTACAGAAACTGTAAAAATACAGAGTGAATGAACTCGCTAGAATGGTGGTAGCTATCTTTAAGAAGAGATGTGATGGCTACACTTAGTCACCAGAAGATGATATTTACAATGAGGCTCCAAAGGCCTTTTTAACAAAAATAAAATCCAAAACCCTAACCTTGGAAGATGAAACACCAAAAGGTTTGTGAGCCTCGATGGGGGTAGTTGATACGTCAACTTCCCAAGGGCATAACTTTTGCATACGATCTTCGTTTTGGATGAATGACATCTTGTTGGAAATTTCTATCCAAGGAATACACATGTTTCCATCACATTGTATCTAAATCCTACAATGTGACTGTGCCACACCCAATTTTTTTTTTGTTTAGGGCCTCAAAATGACCTCGGAAGTTTAGGATTTGAAAAACTGTAGAAAAAATGCCAAGGTGGAAACCCCTGTTTTGAGCCAGTGGAATAGGTGGGTGGACACCGATTTCCACCTGGATCATATATAAAACTTGGAAAAATCTTGGTAAACATAATATTATTTGAGCCTAACAGATAGAAAATCAGTTAGTGAATTTAAGTCCCAATGATCGTCGAAGTGGTTGATTATGAGACTTTTATGTATAGACTGCAAAATCGATCTGAAGGAATATAGATGCATCTATATTATTATTTCTAATCTTGGTAGTGCATATTTTATGATTTTCTCTACCTTTTATGCCACCAGAGAAGCTTTAGAGTGTTCTTAACAAAATCCCTCTCTTGAGTCTTTTTGTGAGGTTTTGATTAGAGAGAAAGATAAACTTGTGCAACTTGGAGTGATCAAAACTATAAGTACCTCCAACATATCCTTAGTGGCTCGATAAAATTATAAACCCAAGAATACCAAGAAGCAACATCCTCACCACAACAACAAGCAAAACAAGGGCTCCAAACCCTTTGATCTAGCTTCCACTCTTAATGGTGACAAAGAAGAAAAATATAAAAGTTAGAAGACTGAAATACATTGCAACTTTTGTGGGAAAGATCGTGATGTGGATCCCAAATGTTTTAAGAATATGGAATATTTAGAAGCAACGATGAAGAATCACAACATCAATAATGACTCTTCTTCTTCTAACTCTTATTCTCATGGGCATGCACTTTCTGCTTTTGGTTTCTCCTTAATACAACTTTTAGTTCTTCTTATGATGAGTGCCTTATTGATTTTGGATCATATTATGATATGGATAAGGATAAAACCATATTTTCTTATTTAAATGGATGTAACACCAAGAAAATATTTGTTGGTGATGATAGATCTCTTAGTGTTGTAGGGTCTTGAATAGTTCAAGTAGATACTAGTCATTTCAATGATGTATTGTGTGTTCCAAGTCTTTCATACAACCTTCTATTAGTGTATCAAATCACTCATTCAGGTGAAGGTAAAAACATAGAGTTTTCACATCACCAAGTTGTAATAAAGGATCTAAAATATCCTAAGCATGTTATTACAAATGGAATTGTTGATGATATTACTAGGTTGTACAAATTTGACAAATTTGGGTCATCATCTTTTCCAACAATTTTTGTTGCTCATAGTGATGACTTGAGAAAACTTTTGCATGAGTAGTTTGGTCATCTAAACTATCGCTCATTGTAAAAAATATGTAATCAAAACATGGTGACTAGTATTCCTCTTGTTTCTTGGAGAGATGGTGTTTGTGTCAGTTGTGTTCTTGACAAACATAATTGGGACAATTTTGACAAACATGCCTCTTGGCACACCTCGACCCATTTGTAGTTTTTTCACAGTGATTTTTGTGGTCTTCTTTATTCTCCTTCTTTCTCTAGGTGAAAATATTTCTTAACTTTCATTGATGACTTCTCCAGACACACTTGGGTTTACTTCTTAAAACTTAAAAGTGAAGTTTTTGCCAAGTTTTTTTCTTACAAGGCCCTTTTAGAAAAACAATATGGACATCGACTTCAAAGGTTAAGAATAGATAATGGAGGCAAATATGTTAACAACAAATTTACAAGCTACTGCACTGCGTAGGGAATCCAAATGAAACACATTGTTCCATAAACACCACAACAAAATGGTGTTGCTGAGAGAAATAATCACACATTAAAGGAAATGGCTAATTGTGTGATCTAATCTAAAGGATTAAGTCTTCATTTTTGGGTGGAAGCCATAAAATATGAAAATTACATAGTAAATCACACTCTCACAAAGTCTCTAAAAAATATAACATTGGAAGAACCTTGGACTAACATTAAGCCATATTTAAGCCACTTCCATGTATTTGGTAGTGTAGTATGGGCTCACATTCCCAATGAGAAAAGGAAACATTTATAGCCTAAAAGTGAGAAGTGTATTTTTTTGGTTATTCTGAAGATGTAAAAGGTTACAGATTTCTTCAACCCCATTCTAATGAAATTATTATTAAAAGTTATGTTAAATTTGATGAAAATATCTTGTCTTGAGAGCCTAATTTGGCATATGTGCCATCTACAACTTGTGATCCATATTCGAATTTTGTGCCATCTTCTGATCCTATTCTGGTTTATTCTTCTTCAGATGGTGATGGTGAGGATAAAAATCAACCTCTACCTTATCACCTTCCTCCAGATGAGTCCATTGAACATGAATTAGCACCAACACCATCACTTCCTAGATGGGTCCGTTCAACATGAGAAGCAATTGGTGATCTTGTCAGTGATCCTTCAGATCAATGTCGAACTCATTCACAGTTCCATTGAGCCTCTTCTATTTTGGATAAAGTTTCAAAGGCTCATATTCCAAAGACATTTGTAGAAGCTTTAGGTCATCCATATTGGGATACAACAATGAATGAAGAGTATCACTCTTTAATGGAAAATGATACTTGGGATATTGTACCTCTTCCTAAAGGAAGAAATATTCTCATATGTAAATGGGTCCAAAAAACTAAGTATGCATAAGATGGAAGTGTTGAAAGACACAAGGCTAGGTTAGTTTCCAAATGATTCTCTCAATTCGAAGGAATATACTATAATGGATAATTTTCCCCAATAGCCAAAATGAATTCCATATGCCTTGTTCTTACCCTTGCCACTTCACATAAATGGAAGGTCTATCAAATGAATGTTAAATCCTCCTTGTTGCATGGGATTTGCAAAAAGAAATCTACATGGACCAACCTCCTGGATAATTCCAGAATGACTCCAACCTTGTTTGTTTCCTTAAGAAATATCTTTATGGTATTAAGTAATCTCCTTGAGCTTGGTATGCAAAAATGGAAAACGTTCTTCTTGACATTGACTTTATTGGAATATACACTAATACTAAGAGGGGGGGTGAATCAATATTAAATAGATTTTTACCACTTTTTCTCTTTACCACTTTAACTAGTCATTACATAATCAATCATAACCAATGCAAATAATTAACCATATCACCAAATATCAACACAAAATCATAGTACACATATATTTAATGTGAAACCCAAATGGGAGAAAATGATAAAACCTTCTTTATATGATCTTATAGGAACCACTACTCTTACAATGCTTGCAAGAATCAACCTGCAATAGACACCAATCTCCTTGATTGAGCACCAAATCAACAATAATGATTACATGCACCAACCCGCCTAAAACACAAATCCTTTCTACAAGCACCAACTTGTACAACTGCAGGCACCAACCTTCACTACAATCACCAACTTGTTGATAAAGAAGGCACCAACCATCAATGTAAGGACCTAGGAATTCAATCCCTTTCTGAGCTCCACCCTGCCTCCCTTAGACATTCAAATATTCCTTTCTCCCCTTCTCTTGTGAGCCTCAACGTCCGTGCTCTTCACACCTCTGCTTCCATGCACTTCCTTTTTTTACCCTCACCCATCCATCTCACCACTACCTTCTTCAACACAATTCTGGAATCGTTATATACATTCAAGAACATACACCAAGCATTTTTTCTCAACTCAAGTTGGCTTCAAATATCTACAAAATCAGGCTAAAAAATTCCTTTGAATTTGGCACAAACCCTCTCATTTCACGTGATTTTATCACCAACCACACAACACAACTTTGACTCTCAAGAGACATCTGATTAGACCCTTGAAAAAATAGTGACCATCGATCTGTTCTTCTTCATATCAAGACCGTTGGGATGCTAAAACACTCAACACCATCATGACACTCAAAAATCATCTGATCATCTCTCCATTTTATCTCAACCGTTGATTGTTCACAACCTAACAACACACATAACATAATACTCATCGTTAAACAAACTTCTGATCAATCCTTAAAAAAATCAAGGCCATCGATCTGTGATCGGGTTCATTGGGACCATCGGGTCTATTGGACCCCCGGGACCTCAACACTCATCCACTGTTATATTTGGTCCATATTTGATCTCATCCTTCTATTGTGTCCTTGATATTCGGCTCATCAAAGTACATGAATCACTCAAACATGACCTTGTTTCTTAGAAGCCATACAATCTCTGATCAATGACTATTGTTTACACTCGAATATCTCTTCATTGGAACATATATTTCAACTCTACTCTAACCATATTCTCTCTGATGGAACATACTTCGATAGATCCAATGATCCTCGTAGTCTGAAATCAATGGCTCTAAATGTGACACTCCTTCAACCTACACACTAGTTATCCCCTGTCACTCTAGCTGTTCATGAGATGGTTAGGTGGGACCCATAAAAATCCATAGTTGAGATTTGATCTTGCTTTCATGCCGACCTATGGTATAGATTACTCTTCAAAGATCCTTTTTTGGAGTACCTCCATTGCAAGTAACACAATCTACTCTGACCAAAGCCTCTCTGATGAATGGGGGATATCTTCTCTCTACCCATACCAATGAATCTAATTTGATACGATGTCATAAAATTATCCACATCCAATTAGGTCCCACTTTTGTTTCATAGAATCAAAATATGACATGCGTCACCCTTTGGGATACTCTAGCTGCCACGTTGGAATCCCGACGTCACCCTGAATTCCAGGCTATCACAAAAATCATCTTAACATAAAATCTATGGTCCTCGGATCTTCTCATGACACATGGCCCGATTTCCATAAAACACATGGAATTACATGTAGTAGATGATGTGGCACTGATGTGACTATGACATCATCACTTCCTCTATCCCTTCTTCATATAACTTGTTGAATTGGCACTCAACACGTGGAAATTTCCTTTCTTCTTTCATGTCTCTGACATTACACTTGATGTGGCATCTGATCTAGCTCACTGTCACTATCGTTCTCATAGTTCCTTGTTATTGGATTACCTCCACTCAGATTCCACTCTGAGACCTCCGACGAATAATCCCTCAATGGTCCATACTATCTCCCACAACCACTCCTATAATTCAACGACTCTTGTTAACTCAGATCTTCTCCCATCAGAGTTCCATTACAAAATCACAGTCAAACACTCTGATGGCATTGCCCTTAGATAGACCTGTCTTAAACATCCTTGGTCCAAAATTCATCGAGACCACTCTTCGATTGATCCAATGCCTCCTATTGAATTGGACCCTATCCTGTCAGGGTTCCAATGCGACCTCATACTCAATCACTTTGATGATTTAACGATTATCATGGTACCTCATCCAACAGTTAAGATTTATTCGAAGGTTGACACTTGCACAATAGTTAAGGCTCCGGCCTTTCCTCCTCGAAACAGATCTTACATGATCCAATGGATTCCAATTGTCAAGATCATTCTCCATTGAATCAACGACTGGGATTTTATCCGACACAAACACACAATTTTCTTCATGGTAATGGTCTGATTTAGGACTTATCCATTTCAAGGCATTGACACTTTTCCAATCTTATTCATCTCATCTTCGTTTGTATGCCTCTTATGTTTGTATGGTTTGATCCTTAGACCTGTCATCATAGTATACCTTTGACATCAATGAAAACACCATTTTCAACAAACTCCCCCTTTGTCATTGATGGAAACACAATCCGAGACAAAACTCTGCTAGTCTATGTTACCATTTATCTCATTATTTTATGCAATTCTCCCCCTTTATACTACAAATCTCTCCCTTTATATGTATTGTCCCCCTTTGACATTAATGACAAAGGGATATTCTCCCCCCTTCTTTGTATTATAAAATAGCTTCTTTTGCATCCAACAATATTTTCTACTTCCCCCCCTGAGCTGATGCTCGTCCTATAGCAATTTAGTAATTGGAGGGTGTTATTACATGAACTTGTCAGGGTCCTATGAGTTGGTGGTTTATACCCGAATCTATGCCCATGCCCCGTTTTTCTCTCTTTCGCAGGTCATGTCTATAAATTGTCCCCTTTAGCTGGAAAATTCATTTTGTTTTCCCCTTTTTGTTTAAGCACTCATCTCCGTTACCTTTGTCATTGATCCTTCTATTTTCCCAAACCCTTAACCAGTTGTCCAAGATTTTATTTTACGCAGGCCGTAGCCATGAGCACAAAGAAAAACACTTAGAGTGTTATGATATGGACTCAAATCAAGTGAGCGAGAAAGTTCATTTTTCAACAAAGGAGATTCCATTCGAAGTTTAGATTTGCGACCCTCAGGCGATCGAGATAATAAAGTTGCATGAAGTTTAACTTTAGACAAAGGTCCGAAGTTGCGAGGTCAATCCTAATCGTTGGCACTGGGAAGGGAACGTGGCGAAAGATCAACATTTCATGGTTTTAGAACTCAGGAAGTGCAGAGGCAAAGTTGTTAGAACTCATGAAGTTCGAACTCGCGAAATGATTTGGACCATTCAATTTAGAAGGAAACGTGGTGCAGGATCAACGATTTCGCGGTTTAGCGAGTCGGAAAAGTCCAAGGGCAGAGTTGTAAAAAATCACGATGTGAAAACTCATGAAATGATCTGGGTCATTGGATTGAGGAAATTCGTGGACCGTCGATCTGAGGTGAGTGTGAAATCAGAAATTGGAAGAAGGGAGGTGAGTATTCCTTCATCTTCCAGAGATGCGAAATCCTGATATGCACCTTTTGGATAAGCACTTGGCCATAGCCGGGGTCACATTGTTGAAGGTTAAGAAGAGGAGTTGGTGCTCGCTAGGCTCCAGTTCACGATTTTAGAAATCGAGAGAAGGAAGGTGAGTAGCCTTTCAACTTCCCAAGACGCAAAATCTCGATATGATGAAGATTAGATCTAGACCATGGATCTTATAGGGATAGGTGGCAGCCGATCTGATGGTTTGCAGAAGTGAATTTTGGGAGTTTTGGGAGAAATCATGGCCGTCGGGTGCATATAATATCCAATCATTGATCTGAAGAATGACAATTTCACAATGTCAGGTATCAGGAGTTTGAAGTCATGCAATGTGAAAACCCACAAAACGCGAAATTGAGATGCATCCAGGAGTTGGGCCCATGGTCACAGTCCGAGGTCATATGGAAAACAGGTCCAGAAGGAAAGGTTGACACCCATAGCATAAAGCTAACCAAGGTGGAGTTCTGAGGAAGAAATCGTAGTCGTCATATGCAAAGAAGATCTAGCTGTCCATCTGAGTCAATCAATTTCATAATATCGGGTATCGGGAAAGTATAGTCAAGTGATGTGAAGGCCCTTGAAATGAAAAATCATGATGCACCCAAGAGTTGGGCTCATGGTCATGGCCCGAGATCAAATGTAGGAAAAATCCAGTGAAGGATAAGTTGACACCAGGAGCTTTGGGAGCGCGAAGGAAAGAGTGTGAATTTCATGAGACCTGCACCAAAAGTCGAAGATGCCCATGTGAGCTAAAAACTGAGACCATCATGGTTTCAAGGTGATGGGTTGACTCGAAGGGCCGATAGCAATGCATGGTAGATCCTTGGGCATTAAGTCTTGTCCTGATCCTAATGAAGTAAGTTAATGAAAAAAGGAGTGGTGGTTGAAACCTTGACTCACTCCATAAATGGAAGGTATGCAAGGTCCGACCATGGGGACTGAACGATCAGCCCATGGTACTCATGAGAGCATATTTTCTTGCAAAACCCATGTTGATATGAGGTCACGTCCAACAGAAGAATGCCCACACAGTCTGATAGAGTGGGTGCCGACTGGAAGCTTTGAATGCATGGGTCTGATTACGCTCCTGGTAGTTGCAGTAGTTTTGAGTATATATACTCAGTTTTGATATTTTCTTAAGGTCTATGGTTGAGCTAAGCTCCTGTATTGTAATGTTTTAATGAAGCTCTGGTTATTCGGTTATGTAACTTGATATGAGATTTATTGTTTAATGAAATCCAGCTTCTACTTCCATCTTATTTGTGTCTGATACTAAATTTTCATGATCGGAGGATTCACATGGATTGTGGTGACTATGTTGTAATGGATGTTTGATTGCAACACAGTTATATCATTTTCATTTTCTTGAAACCCCGAATTCAAGAGGATCTTGTTTTCAGAGTTTTTCCTCCTTAGGCTGCTGGAAGACCTGATGTCCAGAGAAAAACTTTACATATTCTCCTCAATTTATTCCTCCTACCCACCCTTACTACAACTTACTGGATGATGTTGATCAAGACCTTATTTGCTCATGCATACTACCCCAATTTTCTAAGTTAAATGATATTCTCTTGAGTCTTCCCTATTTGACCTCTTTAAATCCATTAACCATGACATATAACCTGATGGGTATTGTGCTTACCTATGCTACAATCCATAGGTGACTTCTAGTGATAACATTTTTGGCTTCATTGTCAAGGATGAATTGCAGATTTTCCCTAGGTAGAATGACAACGAACTTCTGATTTTGAAGGTGCATTAGAAATCAGAACCTTTGAAGATTGTGCTTGCACCTGGCGACTCCACTAGTCCAAATCCACTGTTTCAGCTGGCTCCAAAAGGCACACACACGAGGTCTCATCCACAGATTCCTCTAACCACTCTTGAAGTTGACCCAGAGAAAATTATCAGGAAAGGAAAGACCCCTCAAGAAGGTACTTCAGCTTCTGAACCAGGTGATTCTAGTAATTTTCATAATATTCCTTCAGAAACCCCAGTTATTGTTTCTATTTCTCCTATTATCCCATCTGCTGGAGTTTCCAGAAATTTGAATTTCAGAAGTTTTCTTGCTGATTTCTCTTCTCCTAGCCTCGTTTTGGAAGGAGAAATATTCAACACTCTTGTGTCTCCTGAAGTTGTACCATGGCTCAGACCTAGGACCTTAGGAGACTTCCCCACCCCTAGTTTTACTACTCCTCCTCCTCTTAGAGTTGTCGCAACAAAAACCTTTGCTCCTACCAGCTTTGCAACCTTTTTCTCAAACACTCAACTATTTCCCTTTCCCCCCAGAAGCACAGTTCCAGTCTCACCTGTCTGAACTCCATCTCCACCTGCTTCCCCTCCTGGTCACACTCCAATGGCATGAGAAAATACCCCCAGAACTAGAATGGAAGCTATAATAGTTTCTAGGTATGCTGCTCTTTTTTTTCCTCAGCCTCTGAATGCCCTCCTAGTAGATGGCTACCTTAAGCAGTTGCCCAAGTTCACAGGCGAGGGAGACATAACCGCAGAGGAACACCTTGAAGCCTTTTACAACTTTACAGATTGTTGATTCATCATGGAAGCAGATGTATGGATGAGGATTTTTTTTCATAGCCTTGAGGGTGAGGCTAGGATGTGGTTTAGGGCCTTGCCTCCTAGATCTATCGATGGGATTGAAGCCCTATATGAAGCCTTCCTAAAGAATTGGGGGATAGAAAGGATTTCCTTTACTATATTACAAAGTTTGGATCACTGAAGAAAAAGGAAGGGGAATCTATTTCTGAATTCTCAAAGAGATTTAATAAAATGTATATAAAAATTACCAATGAGGTTAAGCCTACAAAAACCTCTGTAAAGATTACTTATTCTAGTTATTTTGACCCTGATTTCTGCCTCCTGTTAAGAGAAAGGAGAGCTATCTCCTTGGCTCATATGCAAGATGCATCCATTGAAGTAGAATCCAATATTATGGTAGTTGATGAGTTTAGGAGTAAGGATGACATGGAAATAAGAAGGGGAAGGTATGAAACTTCAACCTCTTCCTCTGCTTCCCACCCTCAATATGATGAGCTTATCAAATTAGTAAAATCTCTTTTTACTGATATGGAGAAGGTAAAAATTGAAGCAAGAAAGGCCTATAGAAGTGCTCAAAACATTGATAACAGAGGTACCTTCAGGAGACCTAATAATGCTCCTCATATACTTCCAAGAGATCAAATAGGCTCTGATAGGGATGATCAAAGAATTCAAGCCCCTCTCCAAAATAACCTTGTCACTGATGAAGAAGAAGAGGAATATGAGGTTGATCCCAGAATCCATTATCTTGGGGATACCTCCTCATTTCCCCATTTAACTCAATCTACATATGAGGAGTCTTTAATGGACAACCAACTAAATGAGCTGAGTAAAGGGTAAACAACCAACCACACTCAAAATAGATATAATCTGAGGTCCAAACAGAAAGAAGGGAAATTAGACATCCATGATCGACCTACCAAAGAAGAAACACCTACTAAAGATATTGCAAACTGAAGAAAGGAAAAGAAGGCACAGACACCCGCACCAATGGTCAAAATCATTGTTCTAGAAGTGAGAGAAATTCTAAAGGCCCCCTCCTCTTTTATCTATGAGAATGAAATACAAAATATTAGAATCCATGTACCCATTTCAGAGATGGTCAAGCATGAAGACTTCAGAAGGTGCCTCTCCAAAATGTTGCAACCCAAACCTTCGTCTCATTCCACAGACTCAGTAAACCTCCAAGATGAGAAGCCTGTAGTCATCCTAGGTCCTTTGGTAGAATATAGAGATGATTCATCCCCTCCCTTATATACTTCACTGAACATACATGACAAGGTGTTGCACAACTATTTGATGGATTCAGGGGAATATCACAATCTTATGCCTAATATTTTCATGGAAGAGATCGGTCTAGAGATTACAAAAGCCTACCACAACCTGTATTCTTTTAACTCCAGGAAGTGAAGTGCCTTGGGGTTATCAAATACTTGGCCGTATCTCTATTCTAGCTGCCAATGAAAAGTGTGATCATGGACATCATGGTAGTTGACATTCCCCCTAAGTTTGGGATGCTTCTGTCTAGATCTTGGATAAAAATACTAGGAGGAACTTTGCAGATGGACCTCACTTATGCTACCATTCCGGTGTTTGGGGGTTAATCATAGGAGACTTTACATGGAAGTTCAGATGGCCTACATTATTAGTGGTGAAGAAAACCCCACCAACCATCCTATCTTTTCTCTTGACACAGATTTGGGATCTAGTTCGCTGCAACTCACTGACGCTCCTGAACCTCCTCTGGAGATCGAAAATCGACCTATTAATTTTTGTGAAAATTCCCCTCCTATCACCTCTATGCGGAAAATGTTCTTCGATGTAGCCTCTTCTAAGGAAGGTGTTGGTGCTAGAGTGGTTCTTGTTTCACCTGCTCAAGAGACTATAGCTCTGTCCTACAAGTTAGAATTCAGAGCTACCAATAATGTGGAAGAGTATGAAGCTCTCATCTTAGGTTTGAGGGTTGCAAAAGACATGAGACTTGAAGAGATATCAGTATTTGGGGAAAGGGATAAATTTGTAGTCATTTATCTGGATGACATTACATTTTTCTCCAGGACTGATAAAGAACATTGTCATCATCTGAGAAAGGTCTTCCAAAAATGCAGAAAATTTGGTCTCTCCCTGAATCCCAAGAAGTCATTGTTTGCTATGAAGGAGGGAAAATTACTGGGGCACATAGTATCAACTGAGGGAGTAAACATTGATCCCAACAGGGTGGAAGCCATCCAAACCTTAACACTCCCTAGATCCAAGAAAGAAGTTCAATCTTTCTTGGGGAAGATTAATTTTCTGAGAAGGTTTGTTCCTAATTTTGTTGAACTGGTGAAGGACCTTATAGTCATGTTGAGAAAAGAAAATGAAATCAAATGGACTGTTGAATCTCGTCATTCCTTTAATCAAATAAAGAAGGACATGACCGAAGAACCTATGCTCATCAGTCCTAATTACTCCAAAGATTTTATGATTTTTTTCGTTGCTTCATTTGACACAGTGGCAACCATTTTGTTTCAAAATAATGATGAGGGGTTTAAACAACCCATTGCCTTTTTCAGTAGGGAATTGAGAGATGCAGAGCTGAAATATGACATCATGGAAAAACATGCCTATGCTCCGGTTAAGGCTCTCAAATCCTTCAGGGTCTATCTTTTGCATTGAAAGGTCATTGCATACGTGCCTTCAGCTTCTGTGAAGGAGATTCTCATTCAACCCGACATGGACCATAGAAGGAGCAAATGGATTGCTAAAATTCTTGAATTTGACTTAGAGATAAGGCCCACCAAATTGGTTAAGGGTCAGGGTTTAGCTAAGCTGTTGGCTGAAACTAATTGCAAATCCTTGGGGGTAAATTTCATCAATGCTTTCTCAGAAAATTAGGAGGGTGAGTTGTCTGATACGAGTTCTCAAGCCTTCCCTCCATTAGCAGAATGTGTTTGGTACAGGGACATCATTTCCTTTCTACATAAGTTGCAGCCCTTTGATGGCATGGAAAAAATAAAAGTAAGAGCTTTAAAGCCCAAATCAATTAAATATTGCCTCATTGATCAAGTTTTATATTGGAAATATCCTCTAGGGGTGTTGTTGAGATGTTTAGACCCACATGAAGCGCAATAAATCATGTTTGGCTTTCATGATAGTTTCTGTGGGGGACATCACTTCTATAAAACCATGGCCTACATGATTCTTAAGGCTGGCTATTTCTAGCCTAGCCTATTCACTGATGTTTGTGCTAAAATCAGGGCTTGTGTCAAGTGTTTTAAATTCTTAGGAAAAAAGCAGCTCAAGTCCTTGCCTTTGAAGCCTGTGGTGGCTTTAGGACCCTTTCAGCAGTGGGGCCTAGATTTTAGTGGGGAGATTCATCCGACTTCTAGTGGTTAGCACAGGTGGATATTGAATACCACATATTACTTTACCATGTGGATAGAAGCTATCCCCACAGGGAGAGATTCTCACAAGGTAATCATTGGTTTTCTTAAGGATATTATAGCAAGGTTTGGTTGTTTGAAAATAATTGTCACTGATAATGCAACATCCTTTAAGGCCAAACCATTGATTCAATTCTGTGAGTAGTTTGGGATTACATTGATTCTCTCAACTCCTTACTACCATGAAGGGAATGGACTAGCAGAGTCCTTTAACAATAGCCTTATAAATATCATCAAAATATTGTTAGAGGACAACCAAAAAGCATGTGATTCAAAGTTCAAGTTTTCTCTATGGGATGACAGAGTGATAACAAAGAGATCTCTTGGTGTCTCTCCTTTTCATATTGTATATGGAATTGAGGCCATGTTTCCTTCTCAATTGGCCTTACCTGTGGAAAAATTCTTCCAAGATTTCCAGGGAGAGCCTGATGATATGATCAAAAGGATACACCAACTGGTGAAAGTGCAATAGGCTAGAGAGCAGTTACTGGACAAACGACATCAACATCAACAAAAGATCAAGCGGGCTTTTGACAGAAAAGTAACAAAGGAGGATTTCCAACTGGGAGATCTAGTACTAAAATGGGATGCATTCAAGCAGGATAAAGGAAAGCACGACAAATTTGAGGCCTTATGGATCGACCCCTTAAAAATTTCTGAAGTTTTTTCAAACAACACTTACAAGTTGCAAAATTTGGAGGATGCTGAAATTTTTTGTAGCCCTGTAATGGGCATTTTCTGAAAATTTTTGTTACTTAAAGCCATGAGAGGTTTCCCATGTCATTGTAAATATCATTTTTCATTTTTCATTTTTGTATTTTATAAAGACTCAATAGCCCAATAGATAAGGCACTAGAACTACACGTTCTTGGCAGCTCGCAGGGAGCATGCCATCCCCTGTGGAGCCAATGTTATCACATGAACTTGTTAGGGTCCTATGCGTTGGTGGTTTATACCTGAGTCTATGCCAATGCTCTGTTTTTATCTCTTTTGCAGGCCATGTATTTAAATTTTCCCCTTAAGTCGGAAAAGTCATTTTGTTTGCCCCTTTTTGTTTAAGCACTCATCTCTGTTACCTCTGTCACTGATCCTTTTGTTTTCCTGATCCCTTAACCAGTCATCAAAGATTTTATTTAACACAGGTCGTAGACATGAGCACAAAGTGAAACACTTAGATCGGTCTAATATGAACTCAAATCAAGCGAGTGAGCAATTTCAATTTTCAACAAATGAGATTCCATTTGAAGTTTAGATTTGTGGCCCTTAGGTGATCGGGATCATAAAGTTGCGCGAATTTTAACGTCAGACAAAGGTCCGAAGTCGTGAGATCAATCCTAGCCATTGGCGCTGGGAATGACACATGGTGAAAGATCAACATTTCATGGTTTCAAAAATTGGGAAGTGTAGAGGCAAAGTTGTTAGAGCTCGCAAAGTACGAACTCATGAAATGATCTGGACCATTCAATTTAGAAGGACACATGGCATAGGATCAACGATTTTGTGGTTTCACGAGTTGGAAAATTCCAAGGGTAGAGTTGTAAAGAATCACGATGTGAAAACTCGCGAAATGATCTGGGTCATTGGATCGAGGAAAGCCGTGGATCGTCGATCTGAGGCGAGCATGAAATAAGAAATCGGGAGAAGGGAGGTGAGTATTCCTTTAGCTTCCCGAGACGCGAAATCCCGATACACACCTTTTGGATAAGCGCTTGGCCATAGCCAGGGTCACATTGTTGAAGGTTAAGGAGAGGAGATGGTGCTTGCTAGGCTCCAGTTCATGATTTCGCAAATCGAGAGAAGGGAGGTGAGTATCCCTTCAACTTCTTGAGATGCAAAATCCTAAGACGATAAAGATTAGATCTAGACCGTGGATCTTATAGGGATAGGTGGCAGCCGATCTGATGGTTTACGAAAGTGAATTTTGGGAGTTTTGGGAGCAATTGTGGCCTTCAAGTGCATAGCAGATCCGACCGTCGATCTGAAGAAGGGAAATTTCACAATATCGGGCATTGGGAGTTTGAAGTCATGTGATGTGAAAACCCCTGAAACGTGAAATCGGGATGCACCCAGGAGTTGGGCCCATGGTCACAACCCAATGTCATATGGAAAATGGATCCAGAAGGAAAGGTTGACGCCCATAGCATAGATCCGACCAAGGTGGAGTTTCGAGGAAGAAATCACAGTCATTGGATGCAAAGAAGATCCATCCATCCATCTGAGTCAGTCGATTTTGCAATATCGGGTATCGGGAGAGTGTATTCAAGTGATGTGAAGGCCCCTGAAACACGAAATCATGATGCACCCAAGAGTTGGGCTCATGGTCATGGCTCAAGGTCACATGCAGGAAAAATGTGGTGAAGGAGAAGATGGCACCGGGATATTTGGGAGCGCGAAGGGAAGAGTGTGAATTTCATGAGACCTGCACCAAAAGACGAAGATGCCCGTGTGAGCTAAAAACCTAGACCATCACGGTTTTAAGGTGTCAGGTTGAATCGAAGGGTTGCTAGCAGCGCATGGTAGATCCCCGAGCGTTAAGTGTCATCTTTATCCCATTGAAGGAAGTTAATGAAAAAAGGAGTGGTGGTTGAAACCTCATCTCACTCCATAAATGGAAGGTATGGAAGGTCTAGTCATGGGGACTGAACCGCCAACCCATGGTACTCCTGCGAGCATATTTTCCTACAAAACCCATGCTGATCTGAGCTCGTGTCTGATAGAAGATTTGAATGCAGGGGTCTGATCACGCTCCTGGTAGTTGCAGTGGTTTTGAGTATATATACTCAGTTTTGATATTTTGTTAAGGTCGATGGTTGAGCTAAGCTCCTATATTGTAATGTTTTAATGAAGCTCTGGTTCTTTGGTTATGTAACTTGATATGAGATTTCTTGTTTAATGAAAGCCAACTTATATTTTTATATTATCTATTTCTGATACTGAATGTTCATGATTGAAGGATTCACATGGATTGTGGTGACTGTGTTGTAATGGATGTTTGATTGCAGTGTAGTTATAGCGTTTTCAGTTTCTTGAAATCCCAAATTCAAGAGGATCCTGTTTTCAGAGTTTTTCCACCTTAGGCTACTAGAAGACCTGATGTCCAGAGAAGACCTTTACATCTTCTCCTCAATTTCTTCCTCCTACCCACCCTTACTACAACTTACCGGCTAAAGTTGATCAAGACCTTATTTTCTTGTGCATACCGCCCCATTTTTCAAAGTTAAAACAATATTCTCTTGAGTCTACCCCATTTGACCTCTTTAAATCCATTAACCATGACATATAAACTGATGGGTACTAGGCTTAGCTCTGCTGCAATCTAGAGGTGACTTATGGTGCTAACATAGGGCATAGTGACCACCCCCAATTTATATCTAAGATACTCAAATACTTATCTAGGAAGATGTTTTGTAAATATGCCAACAATATATTTTTTTGTTCCAATATACTCCTGTTTGATAATGTGTTTTGTGACTTGCTCTCTCAAAAATTGATACTTGATTGGAATATGTTTTGTTTTTGAATGCATGAAATTATTCTTAGATATGTTTACAACATTGGTATTGTCACATAGAATTGATATGGGATGATAATATTCCATCTGAATGTATTTCAATGTTTGTTTCATCCATAGGAAATTGTACAACATGTTGTTGTTGCAATATATTTTACTTCTGTTGTGGATAGAGAAATTGTTGATTTCTTCTTGTTGAACTAGGACACCAAGCTATTGACCAGAAAGAATTTTGCACCACTAGTGATTTTTCTTTCATCCATACTGCCTTCCCAATCTGAATTTGTGTAACATATCAGAGTGATTTATTTTCTTGTGGGATACCACAAACCAAATTCCAACGTTTCTTTCAAATATTTGAATATTCTTTTGATTTCTTGTACATGTGTTTACTTAGGTGGAGCTTGAAATCTTCCAACTAACCCTACTTCCTACATTATATTTGGCCTTTAATTCATCACATAAAGTAGGTTTCCTATCATTGATCTATACAGGGTTTGATCAATTTCCTTGGATTCATTTTCCTTGCTTAGCTTACAACTCATAACCATGGGTGCGTTGATGGGTTTACAATCTTCCATTTCAAACTTATTCAACATCTCTTTGATGTATTTGGTTTAGAAATGAATATGGCTTTTCTTGTTTGAGTAATATGCAGCCCCCAAAAGAAGGATAATTCTACAAGCATGGAAATATCAAATTCCTTTTGCATTCCTTTTGAAATTTTTTGGCTCATTTCATTTATATTACTTCAAAAAAATATATTATCCACACATACTACAATGATCAACATTTCTACATTATCTATTTTGATGTAAACATTTCTATATGTTGTTCCTCTTTTGAAGCCTTGTTGTTTCTAGTAATTGTCAAGTCTTGAATACCATGCTATGGGGGATTGATTTAATCCATAAAGTGATTTCTTCAATATGAAAACATATTCTTCATATTCTGACAATAGGAATCCTTCAGGATATTCTATGTACACTTCTTCCTCTAAATATCCATTTAGGAATGATGACTTGACATCCATTCGATACACTTTAAAATGATTGAAGCTTGCAAATGCCCAAAACATTCTAATGGATTCTATCCTTGCAACATGTGCAAATGTTTGTTCAAAGTCAATGCCTTCTACTTGAGCATACTCTTTATAGAACAATCTTGCTTTATTTCTTGCCAATTTTCCATCTTCATTCAATTTATTCTTGAATATCCCTTTTGTGGAAATCACATTTTTATCTTTGGGTCTTGGGACAAGTTCCCATGTTTCATTTTTCTCAATCTTATTTAACTCTTCTTCCATAGGCTTCACCCAATGTGGATCATTACGGTATTTATAAAATCATTTAGTTTCTACTTTGGACAATAAACAAATATCCACTTGCTCATAAATGATTTCCATTTTTCTCCTAGTCTAAGTCTTAGCATTTTTATCACCGAGAATTAATTTTTTTGGATGACTTTTCTGTACATATCCAGATAGAGTTTTTATATCTTGCCATTTTTTTCCCTCTTCTTATTCTTCTACATTTTCGGGCTCTTCTTCTTCATCATATTCTTCTTCGTCGTCTTTGTTGTAATCCATTTCTTCTTCGTCCAATTTCTTCTTGTGGTATTTCTCCATTTATTCTTACATTAACACTTTCAACAATTTTCTGCAATCTTTTGTTGTAACATCTATATGATTTGCTTCTTGAAGAATATGCAAGAAAAATTCCTTCATATACTCTTGAGTCAAACTTTCCTATATCCTCATCATCTCATTTAATGTAACAATTGTTTCCAAATATTTTTAAGTGTTTGAGAGATGCTGGTCGATATTTCCATAATTCATAGGCGGTCTTGTCACAATTAACTTTGATTTACCCTCTATTTAGAATGTAGACAACAATTTAAACAACTTATCTCCAAAAGTTGTCTGAGAATTTTTCTTCATTTAACATTATCATGACGATTTTTTGTACATGTCTGTATTTCCTTTCAACTGATCCATTTTGTTGAGGGGCTTTTGCGGTTGAGTACTATCTTTTTATTCCATGGATCTCACATAATTATTCAAATTCATTGGATGTGAACTCACCTCCATTATATGATCTTAAGCATTTTATTTTCATATCAGTCTCATTCTCAACTAAAGCTTTGAATTTTTTGAATTTTCCAAATGCCTCAGATTTATTTTTGAGAAAGGTAACCCAAGTCATTATTTTATAATCATAAATGAACAATATAAAATAACTTTCTCCTTGTCGGATTTTTTTTCTTGAAGGTCCACAGAGATCTGTATGCACAAGTTCAAATGGATTGGATGTTGCATATTCATTTGTCTTAAAGTTCACCCTTGACTATTTTCCATCCTAACATTGTTTGAAAATAGTTCTTGTGGGTTTTATGATCTTTGGCATATCTTTTACTGCTTGTTTGGTACTAATTTTTACCAAGTTGTCAAAGTTCATATGGACCATTATTTTATGCCATAGCCAACTTTCATCTATCTTCCCCATGAAGAATTTTTATCCATTAATTTCATCTAGAATGCATACATTGTTTGGGGTCCTGATTGCTTTTGCAACCAACTTTACTAAATTTTCTTTTCTGATCTCACATTCTCGAGAGTCAAAGGTAAGAGTATGTCCTTGATCAGACATCTGGATTACACTAAGAAGATTATGTTTCAAGTTTTCAACTCACAAAAAATTTCCAACTTTATCTCTTCCATTGTCAAGGTTGAGAGTGCCTTTTCCATTAATTTTGATCTACCATTGTTTCCAAAGGTAACATTGCCCTCATTTTTCTTTAGGGTGATAAACATTGTTCTATCTCCTGTCACGTGGCTATAAAATCCATCGTCAAGAACCCACTTATATTTACTCTTTTGTGCATGAAGTGTTGCTTGCAAGAACATGGATTTATATTTGGTTTTTTCATTATTTCTTTTCATTATTGTTAGGCCTTCCTTTTCTTGAGTTTTCTTGAAGTTACTTCTACAAAAAATTTCTATATGCCCAAAATTATTGCAGTTATAACATATGATGGTATAGTTCAACAAAAGGATTTTTTTTTATAATTTCTCCTTGAGTATCCAGGGGTGTCTATGTTGTTGTTCCTTATAGGGTCACTTCTTTCATTTGTTCTACAATCTATTTCTTTATGAACAAATCCATTACAAGAATAATAATAGCCAAAGAAAGAGTTTTGATACCTGGTTGTGTGATTCTATGTTGATGGGACAGTCTTCCAGTTTCTATCCTTGTGAGGGGAATTTTTCTTCTATGGAACATATAGTTCCTCCCTATTTTCTTCAACTTTGATAGAGCTTCTAAGTGAATCAACGTACTTCTTAGTTCTTTCTTCATTTGACAATTTTGAAGATGTTGAGGCTTCTTCATTAGTAGTTTCCTTCCCTTTATTGTAGCCAAGACCGGTATTGTCAAATGATGAACTTTGATGATTTATAATTGTTGGGCCCGCGATATGGTTTATATAACGATGCTGATTGGATCCTTTTTGACCAAATGTGTATATGTATTTTCCTGTTTTGAAGAGTTTTGAAGAGTTTTTGTGTTAAAACTCCATGATTCATATTTTATGATGGTTCTGAGTGTAATACAACATGTTTTAACGATTTTAGGAAACTAATTCACGTTCTTTGTGTCACAGGGAAAAATTGTAGCTCGTCTTTGCATTCGGCACTTCGTCCGGTACTCCATCCGACACTCAGTCCAGTACTCCATCCGACACTCCATCCTACACTAAAACCATGGGTGATTTGACGATTATCATATTGGTGGTCAGCGATGGGAGAATCAGAGACATCGGTTTTGCTTGTGCTCGTGGCCTCCAACTACTGAGCTTCTAACAACTCGATTTGGGTTATTATGTTGGGCGATTATTGGCTCGCCTTGCTTCTAGAATCCACCGACAGTTAAGACGCATTGAATGAGATTTGTTGCTTTTAGAGAAGTTCGACCCTTCCAGTGGTCGACCTCTCAACTTGTAAATCTATAAATATCAACTTAGTTGTCAGACAGAGAGTGTTAGAGAGAAAAAGACAGTTCAACTCTATTTTTCTATTTTCAGACACATTTTGCTAAGACTGTGTAAAACTGCATTTCTTATTTTAATGTTGAATTCATGTTGTTGAGCTCGTGGTTCATCTTTGAAGAGTAGCCATGACTTGCTGGGGGACCTACCAGCAGTCTGGGTGAATATCTAATTAGTTTTCTTATTAATTGAATAATGTAGTCATCATTTTATTTATTTCCCGTACATGAGTTTTCATTACGCTTCTTTATTGTATAAATTGTTGTTTATAATTTAATTGTTTTAGTTCAGTTTTGCAGGTTATTGTGGAGGCTAGTGTTAATATGCAATAAATTTTTAATTAGTAGGAACTAGCTTGCAAGCTTAAATACTAACCCCTGTGTGTAATTAGATGATAGTTAGATTTTCTATATGCTGAAATAGAATTTAAAACAGAGTTAAAACAGGGTATTTAGTTCATGATTTCTTTGGCAAGGTTTTCGTGGATGGATAGTTGTTAGTTTTAGTTTTCATTTTCAGTTTGCTTATCTAATTGTTGTTTAGTTTTTCTTATCTAGCTGTTAGATAGTTTGGTCATCTAATTTCTTGTCATATGTTGAAATAGAAAATGGGATTTAATTTATGTTTTATGAGCATTTCCTCTTTTGCAATTTGAATTGTTAAAATAGAATTAGTTTAGTTTACTTTATGCAATTGCCTTTTCTAGATCTAGGTTGCAATTTTAATTCAAAGTTCATTATTAAGTTTAGTTTTCAGTTATGAATCTAAGTAGTATGAATTTTCTTATATTGGTGTAGAATGCATTTAAATTTAATAGAATAATGTTTTTATACTATTGATGACTAGTGCATAAATTGAAGAATCTCAGGGATATGCAAGATAGTTGATGTTGCTTCTATAATGGCTAAGTTCTCATTGGATTGTCTAATTTACACTTTTCACTTTGCTATCGAAGTCAATATTGAGTTTATCCCTCTTGAGTTATCGTTAATTGTTAAATGCCATCCTGATATCATAAGACATCGGAGACATAACCATCATTATATTAGAGGATAGTTTCCTTGCTTTTTAGAGAATAGTCTTCTTGATTTGGTTGATTAAAGAATAGTTTCCTTATCGTAGAATAAAGAGTAGTTGTTGATGCTTTGAATTTTGTAGATTAAGATTTCCTTTTATAAATTAGAAGTTATTGTGAAATTTAATTTAAGAATAGATTTCACTTGCTTATTAGTTTGATTAGTTGCTTATTGAGTAATTTTGATTAGTTTACTTGCTGTAGAAGTCATCATAGGTTAGTTAGTTGTTTGCTTGCTTGTCTATTTTTCTTTGATAGGGTAGTTGCTTGTCTATTTACTTTCTTTCATAGGATAGTTGCTTATTGAATTTGAATAGGTTAATTAAAGTAGTTTGTTGTTGTTATTGTTTATTAGGCAGATAGTTTGCTTTTGCTTATTGTCATAATTAAGTTAATTTTCTTTAAGTAGGGTTTTCATTTTATTTCTTAGAACTATCCATCGATCCTTTGTTCAAAGGTTACTTAGGGTACATATTTTAAGTTTCTTAGTAGGGTTTGATCATTAATAGTCTTTTCTTGAGTAGATTAGCCCTTCAATATCACATTTCCTTAGTTAGACTATACTACCTCTAGCCTTTCTACCTTGACACATAAAGTGATACAACTCTAAGTTTACTTACCCCAGGTTGACAATTTAATTGAGGGATTTTAGTTTTTTTTTTAGTTCATATAGAATAACCATCATTTTTGGCGTCATTTCCGAGGAGTTGTCTCAAGGTAGGAAATAGTTAGGAAATAGATCATTTCTAAACCTTAGCTTTAGTTTGGTGTTGGGGGAACTTTAAGACGAGAGGTAAGAACCTGCTTATCTGTTATAGCAGGTTCCCCCAAACCCAATGGTAGTTTTTCCTTTTGTTTTTGTTTACTTTCATGAATAGACCTAGAGACCCAAAAGGTAGATACGTTAAATCTAAATCAGATCTTTCAACCAAGGTTCCTTATGACCTTTTTGGGGGAAGGAACATTCCACTCATAAATTTCGCAGAATGATACCGAAAAACAGGAGCTAGCTCAACCCAAAGAGATAAAGTAGTCTCTGAAGAGACTAATACAGGGAGCACTATAGAACAAAAAATTGAAGCATCAATAATATTGGGATAGGAGGCAAGACCACTCGAGCCTTCTGCAGAACTAAATAATAAAACCTTTGTTTTCTTGTCACCATTAGGAGATCCTAACTTTGAAGACATCATAGACCCTGAAGAGGTGAATACCTTGTTTGGTAGTTCAACCAACATAATTGTCTCTCAAATTGACACAGAAAATTTGGCACCAATAACCTCAACCGGCTCGAGTAGAGTCCCAGACATCCAAACAATAGGAAGACCTTCCCATCAGAGGGATACCTTGTTCTCTTCAAAGATAAAACCACTTAAGTACTCTCTTTTTGGATACCAAACCAATATGGATGATCGAGAGGATCACAAAAATGTAAGACACGGGGAGGAAGAAGAAGCTGGAAACCAAACCGAAACCACCTTCGGGTTTTGAATTTTGGACACCACCCCAAATGCCAATATGAAAAATATTCCTCTCTCAGCACTGCCCACCTTTTATGGTAAAAATAGTGAAGATCCAGACACCTTCCTATTTGAGTTCGACATCTTGTGTAGGAGATACAACTACTTACAAGATGCCCAGAAACTAAAACTCTTTCCTGCTGCCCTCAAGGACTCTACACTAAGATGGTTCATAGGATTGGGAGAATCCAGTATTAGGTCTTGGGAAGCCATGAAATATATATTTATTAAAAATCACCAAGACTACTACAAGACCAAAGAATCCCGTAACGATATTTTCAAAATCCAACAATTAGAAGACGATAATCACAAGGAATATATGGAACGGTTTGCATACATCTCGCAAAAGTCAAAATACCATGAACTCCCAAAGGATGCAGTTAGGGATATTTTCCTTAAGGGAATTTCAAAAAAATACCTAGAGATGCTTAACTTGATGGCATCAGGTGACATCTCTCATAAACCATTTGCCGAAATATGTGAAATTTGTAAGAATTACTCAAGGAGTAGAGCTAAAACAGGAAAGAATATTTGGGACCCTTATAATAGAAACTTAAAACCGGTTAGTTCAAGTGGTATTACAAGAGAAAAGATAGGGAACCTTTTAGAGAACTTCAAGACATATATCTTAAGAACAATAGGTTCCCAGTTGGAGACCCTAAAAATAAAAAAGAAACATGAGGAGGAAAATGCAACAATGAGCATATATTGCCCAAGATGCAGAAGGAAGCATTCCTCAAGGGAATGCCCATTAGATAACATTTCAGTTTGTGGCTTATGCATGAAGTACCACTCAACTGAAAAATGTCCATCATTGCCTAGTTTATTAGCCATCTATAGGAGTGGGGATCCTGGGGAGTCCTCTTATGCACCTAGGAGGCCATGGAAGCCTAGGAACCAACCCACATACCTAGATCTACAATCTCAAGTTCCACCCTATTATTAAAAACAACAACAGTGGAACTCGCCATGTTGGAAAAACTGGTCTACACAGTACCAACATCCTTAGCTTCAAGTATGGAGAGGAAGGCATAACCAAGGAAACCATCAAGTGCCACCTGGCCCTATGTCCAACCATCCTTATCCTTAGTTTCCACCAAACACTCCACAACTTCTGCCACATTTTGTTCCACCACCTTTATCTCCTATCCCTCAACAATAACCACAACAATATTATAATGCAAGCTCCCCAAGACCAACATTATTACCGACCCAACCAGTGATCAATCCCAATAATAAACCCACTCAACCTCTTCACAATGTTGAGATGCAGGGCTTCCCGACATACGTTATTACTCCTATTCCACTACAGGAGATTCAACTGAGGTCATGAAATGTTCTGTACAGGAAGAGACCTTCAGTAGTCATCCAGGAAGAAGAAGACAAGGAAACCCACAAACAACGTATGAATGACACTAGGTGGGAATATGTTATTATTCCTAAGGACCAAGAACCCAAGCTTCCCCAAAATGAACCTTAACAAATTACAAAGGCCCCTCCTTATCCAGACAGATTAATAATTGAGAAACCTACCACCCGACCAAAATTTGACATCTTGAATGAATTGAATAATATTTGTGTCAAGATTCCCTTGCTTCAAGACATTAAGGATATTCCAATCTACAGTAAGGTAATCAAAGAATTGTGTATTAAGAAGCCAGGTAAGAAGCAAAAGGATCCTCCAATAGTGCATTTGATAGGAGAACTTTCTAAGTACATATCAGAGAAGCCTAAGCTAGCAAAATATGGGAACCTAGGAAACCCCGTAGTGACCATAACCATTAATGAGGTCTCCATTGGAAACACTCTCATAGACCTAGGGGAAACCATCAATGTTATGACCACTACTACCTTGGAGAAATTACAGTTAAAACCTCTTCTTAGAGCTACCCCAACCATTTTGGAATTAACATATAATAATAGGTTTATACCTGAAGGAATTATGGATGATATCATAGTTACTCTAGCCTCATGGGAGTACCCAGTAGACTTCCTTGTCATAAACTCGAAGGATCCTACCAAAGGCCATCCTGTTATTTTGGGAAGACCTTGGTTAGCCACAACCAATGCATTTATTGGTTGTAGAGAGGGATAAATGACCATCTCAAGACTCTCTATCCAAAAACTCACCATATACCCTCTAGCCCAACCTATCATGGAGAATCTATGGTGGATTTAATGTCCATACGAGAATGAAGATTGGGAAGAATCCGTATTTCCAAGTGACCATGCCTAGGCACTTCAGGAGCACACAATGGAAAATGTGCTAAACCAGTTCATTTCTGCTATCACGTGTGTTGATTTTCCACAATCTTTTCCCCAATTTGAGTACATGTTTGGGGAAGAATTTCAGGAATAATTGGAGCCTTCCATTTTGTCTTCGACATCTTTTATATTCAAGATAGATGAGTCTGGCATATCTTATACTATGCCCTATGAGATTAGTCCATGTAAATTTTTACATATAAACTTCGGGCTAGATGGATACCAACAAAAACAGTTAGTAAGTATCCTTAAAGAAAAATCAAGGGCATTCGCCTAGGAATACACTGACATGAAGGGTATACACCCTGACACATGCATCCATCACATATATACCCAGGGGGAAGTAACACCTGTTAGGCAACCCCATAGAAGTATGAACCCAACACTCAAAGATATAGTAAAAGAGGATATCCAAAAGCTATTAAATGTCAGATTTATTTATCCCATCTCTGATAAAAAGTGGGTATCCCCGGTTGTAGTGGTTCCAAAGAAAGTGACTGGGAAATGGAGAATTTGTGTTGATTTCTGGGAGCTCAATAAAGCCACTCTGAAGGATTAATTTCCTCTTCCTTTCATCGACCAAGTTTTGGATACCCTGTCTGGAAAGAAGTATTTCTCCTTTTTAGATGCGTACAATGGGTACAATCAAATTCTCATAGCACCCGAGGATCAGGACAAGACAACCTTTACTTGTCCTTTGGGCACCTATGCCTATAGGGTCTTACCATTTGGATTGTCTAGTTCTCCTGCCACATTTCAACGAGCAGCACTAGGGATATTTGTTGATTTATTCATGATTGTGTGGAGGTATACATGGATGACTTCACAGTTTATGGCAACACTTACCAGGAAGCCTTAGATAACTTAGAAAAAGTCCTTATGAGATGCCAAGAAATGAACTTGTCTCTAAGTCATGAAAAATGTAAAATGTTGTTGACTAAAGGAGTGGTTCTAAGACATCATGTTTCATCTGAAGGGATACAAGTCGATCCTGCAAATATTGAGGTCATCGTTAGAATTCCACCCCCCAAGACTCAAAAAGAGGTGAGAAGATATCTTAGACTTGCCGGATACTACCGATGGTTTATTGAAAAGTTTACAAAGATTGTTGCACCCATGTTTGGATTGTTAATAAAATATGTTGATTTTGCTTGGACTGAGCAGTGTCAAACTGCCTTTGAGACCCTGAAAGCTAAGTTGTCTATGGCACCAGTCCTTAGAGGGCCCAATTGGACTCTCCCATTTCACATATCCACTGATTCCTTTGACACCACAATAGGAGGAGTATTAGGGTAGAATGAAGACTAGCAGTCCTATGCCATTTATTTTGTGATCAAGAACTTGTCCCCTGCCGAGTTAAACTACATAGTTACCGAGAAGGAATTCTTGGCGGTTGTTCATTCTATTAACAAGTTTCACCACTACATTACAGGTTACAAAGTATTTGTACATATATATGATTCTTCCATTAGATTTATCATGAATAAACCCATAACTAATGGCCGAGTGACTAGGTGGCTTCTGCTATTGCAAGAGTTTAACATCACCATTCTTGACCGACCTGGAAAGGAGAATTTGGTAGCTGATTTTATTTCATGAATAAAAATGAGGATGATTATATTCCCATAGATGATAGTTTCCCAGGCGAGCACATTTTTTCCCTCTCTATAAATACCCTGTGGTTTTTGGATATGGAAAACTATCTAGCTACTAGGAAGTTACCATCTCATTTGTCACCTCATGAAAGCGTAAAATTATTACACAAAGCGATAATTACTCTTGGGCTGGCCATGAAATTTTTCACATAGGTCCTGATTTGATTATTCGTAGATGTGTCCGAAAAGATGAGGTACCCAAAGTACTACAAAGTTGTCATGATGGACCATGTGGTGGCCATTTTTTTGACAAACGCACAACATATAAGGTGTTACATTCAGGTTACTATTGGCCTAGCATTTTCAAAGATGTTTCCAAGTATGTGAGGAGTTGTGATAGTTTCCAAAAGATAGGAAGACCCACGTCAGCTGACGAAATTCCCTTGTGTGCCCAAGTTATGATAAAACCTTTCGAAAAATGGGCCCATGACTTTGTAGGACCAATTTTACCCATGTCCCATAAGAAGAACTATATTTTGGTTTGTACATATTATGTCACCAAATGGGTAGAGGAAAAATCCCTATTTAGGGCTACAGAAAAATTCGTTGTCGAATTTATCTATGAAGACATATTTACTCGCTTCGGTGTCCCTCATGAAATTATTACAGACCAAGGCACTCGATTCACTTCTAGGATGATGAGAGAGATAACAGAGAAATATGGGATTAAACACTGTAAATCTTCTCCATACCACCCACAAGCTAATGACCAGGTAGAATATACAAACAAAGTTCTGGAATATATCTTAACCAAGACCATTCAATTACATCACCAATATTGGGTTGATAGGCTTCCAAAAGCTTTGTGGGCTTACCGGACCACTTGGAGAAACACCATTGGGCATACCCCTTATGAGCTAGTGTATGAGAAACAAGTAATTCTACCAATAGAATTCCAGGTAAGGACCTTCTGTATTTCCGTAGAATTGGGATTAAACTTGGATGAGGCTAAGGAAAACCGAGCCCTACAATTGAATGAGTTGGATGAGATCAGGAAAGATGTCGTCCAACGAATAATATTAGTCCAAAACCAGAGGAGCAAGTGGCATGACAAGTTTATTAAGAAGAAACACTTCCAACCTAGTGATTAGGCTCTGTTGTTTGATTCCCAATTTAAAACCTTCAAAGGAAAAATCACCACCTGATAGTTGGAGCCTTATGAGATAGTCACTGTGTATGACAATGGAGCTGTGAAAATCAAAACAATTGATGATGGACAAGTCTCCTTTGTAGTAAATGGACAACGACTCAAATTTTATCATAATCCCATCTCCAAAGAGGATTTTCTATAGGTCATGTCAACTGACAAGGCATTGGCCTTAGTAGATGGGGAAGTCCACCCTTGTTCTTGAATGTTTTCTAAATTTTCTACTGTACGTATGTAAATAATTTTGAATTTTGTTGATAAGCAATTCTAGAGATTTCTGTAGGTATTTATTTCACTAGGAGTAGACAGTTTCAAGAAAATATAAAAGAAGGATTTTTCTTCAAAATATTTCTATGTTTGAACCTTGTTGTTTGCTAAGCATCAAATGAATATTGACTTGCTGTAATTAGCCATATTTTTGCAAAGATTTTCATATTTTCTTAAGGCATTTTAAAAATAAGTTGCTCTTGAAAATCTTCACCACTATATAAGGAAGTGATACAGTAACCATCAAGCTTAGAGGTCTCTCGTACAGTTTTCCCAAGAAACCTGAGTAAGTGAGTAAATTGTCTTTATTAAAAAGTAACGAGGTTTGATTAGTTGTTAGTCATGGAAACATCACAATAAATACAAAATAAGAAAGTGAGTTGAGCCTAGAGATACCTTTTTGTTCTTTCTCAATGGTACCATCCACTACACACTAAATAACTTGATTATATCATATCTTTAGATAGGCCATGTCCGCTTAAGTACCCCTTACATCACGACAATCACTAAGGAATATACCAGAAATCCATCCTCTAACATAAATACCATCCCAATTGAAAAAAAAGAATGAAAAATTTGTTTTCAGAGTTGTCCCCCCATCTTCTTGCATAAACCAACCTTATACTAAAATCTTAAAATATGGAGGGCCAGTCTCTGAGGGTGTAAGAGGATAACCCACTGAGATACTGAACAGGTCTGATAGAAGTGGGTAATGGCCTGTGGTATGACTAGGTAAACCCATCGGAGTACTGGACATGCTTACTGGCAGCGGGGCATTCTACCTAGCGAAGATGGTAATCTGACAAAAAATAAATAATAAATTTAAACTTGTCCTGATGTACGACATTACTTGTAGACAAAGATGACATGAAGTATGTATGGTTAAGCTAAGGTTAATGAACTCCATAAACTTGCCATTGGGAAATAACTCTGAGACTATCTTAAAACTCTCTTGCCTACCTCTTCTTATCTATATATAGGATCTCTTATCCTATAGGTGGGTCCATATTTTAACCATCTCATCAGACCAATCTGTGAAATTTATCTCTACACATAACAATATATAAATCTTTGGCTATTGGGAGAACTAACTGGTTTCCTATATTTTTTATTGTGAGGTGTCACAATACTTAGGTGTGGGGGAGGGGTTCATGAGTTGACAAATGATCACTGCCTAGAGAAGTAAATCTTTGTAAAAATTTATGTATATTGTTTTTATGATACAGGTTATAACATCAACAATCATTTTATTTTTGAAATGCTAAATCCCCTGTGTGCTATAAATTGATGTACATATCCTTAACATACCACTTTATTGGTTTATTTTCATTACAGGTTGTTCATTATAGCATTGAAATTACATGTCTTATGCGAGTGGATTGAGTAAGCATGGTGGCAAAATCAATAACAATGGAACACTCTGCCTCTGCTCTTAATCACTGTGACTGTCAAAACCATTCCAATATTGCAAGCTATCCATTGCAGGAGGTAAAAATGCATTTATCACAAAGGTACATATGGAGTGTCGTATGAAGTGGCTTATGAAGTGTCGTATGAGGTTCCGTATGAAGCGTCGTATGAGGCTTTGAACATAGTTCCATATGAAAATATACACCAGTAACTGTCCACAATTTCAGGTAACTAGGAATTAATGCCATTTAGTTGAATTAGTTCATGGCAATCAAGATCGAATGATGCAAACCTTAGACATTCTTATGATCAAATGTCCAAGTCAAAAGAATTGGACATGATCTAACTTTGTATCATTATGATTGCCCCCAAAAACGCTCCTTCAAATTCAAAATCACTCACACATGGAAACTCATGCGTGCATGTGTGCAACCAATTCCACCCTAGGTGCACTCAAAAATGGAATTGGGTTATCCCATTATTCCAATTCACCTCTGATCATTTTCATTTTCCCCTTTTTTAAACATGCTCAGCCTCTATTTATTTCATTCCTTTGTTCAATTGCACTCAGCCTCTGCACAATCATGCCTTTCCTTATCTCAATCGCACCCTTTCTCTGTGATTTTCCCCCTCTATCCAGTTCTTCACACCATCATGATGCCCAAATGGTATGAACCATCTTCCTACGCATACCTCTTCGCCATCCCTAAGTTTGCACAATGCATGGAAGTGTTTTTGCACGCATGCTAGGGGACATTTTTGTCCCACTTGCAGGGCCATCACGATGGCATCTCAATGCAATTTGCCCTCGATTTTGATGGGAAGAAAACGCGCGTGGGGTCTCTCACCCTTGGGGTATCAGAGGAATCTATAGCCGTAGCCACAAAGCTTCCAAGAGTGGGAGATATATGGTTTAAAAACCACCAGTTGCTGTGATCAATATATAATAGGGTTTTTAAACCATAATTCTAGAACATCTCTAGAGCTAAAGGATATTCCAAGGAGTGGATAAAAGAGGAGATGATCAACCCTCTCATAGTCATCACCAGGTTGATCACATGTGAAGGTAGATATTCCACTTTTAAAGCTTGTCACTTTCGATTGTTAGCCCACTTCCAGTTCAATAAACCATTGAATTTCCCCTTATACTTTTTGAAGAGCTTGGAGAATATGTCCTCTCATGTGAGGAAGAATGTAACCAACCCGCAAAACAACCTCTTTCACCATGGCCTTATCAAACTCCTTGTTTTACCCGAATTAGAAAAACAAGGGAAAATTTGGGATGCATTCATTTATCAATTTGCAAACCCTCACTTGACAATCAAGACTAGCAAAAAGACATTGGATCTAAGGACTATTTGTCCATCCAAACCCCACTCTCCAAGGACCCCAAACCCTCCTGCACAAGCCATTTCTTTACCAAAAAAAAATCCAAGAAGCTTGTTGAAACCCCTGCAGCCTCATCAGGAAAAAAGACCAAGAAGCCTATTGCTAATCTCTAGATGCCTTCAATATCTCTTGATCCTACACCCAAGAAGCTACAATAAGTAATTCAACAAGACTTTTCTACAGTTCCCACAAATATGAGAGGAGTTAATTGATTCAATAGAGGACCCTTTCGAAAAAGTACCTGGAGCACCAGAGGAAAACCTTATGAAAAACCCCTGACTACTTTGGACCTTATCCAAGTGTCCCCCGATCTTGAGAGTCCTCACAAAATACTTAGGGAAGTGTCCGTAGATGAATTCAAGCCACAAAGAAAGATAAAATATGAACCTACTTCTCCTCATCAACCCCCTATTACTCCTACCTCACTGATGCCTGCTCCAGATCTTACGACTGATAGAATTTCTACATATTTCAAAGGATCTAAGCCTTACTTCGAGATATCTGATCCTGCTCCAGCCATTGAGAAACTACAACAAGATAATTTTCAGCTGCTGCAACAATTGGAAAATAGGAAGACTATGGACACACATATTCACCATGATAATGTAGTCCTCCAAGCAAAGGTGAATTCCCTTCAAAGGTTGGTTGACAAGATGACCAAAGCCAACTGCAACCTCAGGGAATAATTGAAGAAACAAAAGAGTTGTAAGACAAAATCTTCACAACAAGAAGGAGAAGCTTCTAAAGCTGATCCTCCTCAGCAAGATTAGCCATGAGGGGCAATTTCTTTTTGTTTGCAGTGGGACCTGCAAAATCTTAGGTGTGGGGGTAATGTTGGGCCCACGATATGGTTAATATAATGATGCTAATTGGATCCTTTTTGACCAAATGTGTACATGTATTTTCCTGTTTTGAAGAGTTTTGAAGAGTTTTTGTGTTAAAACGCCATGATTCATACCATGTATGCATAATTCATGTTTTATGATGGTTTTGAGTGTAATTCACCATATTTTAATGATTTCAATAAACTAATGCACATTCTGTGTGTCACAGGTCAAAATCAAAGCTCATTTTTGCATCTGACACTTCGCCTGATACTCTATCTGGCACTCAATCTGATACCCCATCCGACACTCTGTCTGGCACTTCGTCCTGCACTAAAACCATGGGCGATTTGACGGTTATCATATTGACGACCAATGATGGGAGAATCAGAGACATAGGTTTTGCTTGTGCTCGTGGTCTCCAGTGACTGAGATTTTGACAACTCGATTTGGGTTGTTATGCTAGGCGATTATTGTCTTGCCTTGTTTCTAGAAGCCACCAGCAGTTAGGACACATTGAATGCGATTTGTTGTTTTTAGGGAAGGTCGACTCTTCCAATGGTCGACCTATTAGCTTGTAGATATATAAATACCACCTCAGTGGTCAGACATAGAGTGTTAGAGAGAAAAAGATAGTTCATATCTGTTTTGATTTTTTCAGACACATTTTGCTAAGACTCTATAAAACTGCATTTCTTATTTTAATGTTGAATTTGTGTTGTTGAGCTCGTGGTTCGTCTTTGAAGAGTAGCCACGACTTGTTGGGGGGGGCACCAATAGTCTGGGTGAATATCTAATTAGTTTTCTTGTGAATTGAATAGTGTAGTCATCATTTTATTTATTTCCTGTACATGAGTTTTCATTATGCTTGTTTACTGTATAAATTGTTGTTTATAATTTAATTGTTTTAGTTCAGTTTTGCAGGTTATTGTGGAGGCTAGTGTTAATATGCAATGACTTTTTAATTAGTAGGAACTAGCTTGCAAGCTTAGATACTAACCCCTATGTGTAATTAGATGATAGTTAGATTTTCTATATCCTGAAATAGAATTTAAAACAGAGTTAAAACAAGGTATTTAGTTCATGATTTCTTTGGCAAGGTTTCGGTGGATGGATAGTTGTTAGTTTTAGTTTTCATTTTCAGTTTGCTTATCTAATTGATGTTTAGTTTTTCTTATCTAGTTGTTAGGTAGTTTGCAAATCTAATGTCTTGTCCTATGCTGAAGTAGAAAATAGGATTTAATTTTTGTTTTATGAGCATTTCCTCTTTTGCAATTTGAATTGTTAAAATAGGATTAGTTTAGTTTACTTTATCCAATTTCCTTTTCTAGATCTAGGTTGCAATTTTAATTCAAAGTTGATTATTAAGTTTAGTTTTCAGTTATGAATCTAAGTAGTATGAATTTGCTTATATTAGTGTAGAATGCATTTGAATTTAATAGAATAGTGTTTTTATACTGTTGATGACTAATGCATAAATTGAAGAATCACATGGATATGTAGGATAGTTGATGTTGCTTCTATAATGGCTAAGTTCTCATTGGATTGTCTAATTCACACTTTTCACTTTGCTATCGAAGTCAATATTGAGTTTATCCCTCTTGAGTTATTGTTAATTGTTAAATTCCATCGTGATATCATAAGACATTGGAGACATAACGATCAACATTATATTTGAGTTTCCTTGCTTTTATAGATTAAAGGATAGTTTCCTTTCTTTTTAGAGAATAGTCTTCTCGCTTTGGTAGATTAAAGAATACTTTCCTTATCGTAGAATAAAGAGTAGTTGTTGATGCTTTGAATTTAGTAGATTAAGATTTCCTTTTATAAATTAGAAGTTATTGTGAAATTTAATTTAAGAATAGAGTTCACTTGCTTATTAGTTTGATTAGTTGCTTATTGAGTAATTTTGATTAGTTTACTTGATGTAGAAGTTATCATAGGTTAGTTAGTTGTTTTCTTTCTTGTTTACTTTCTTTAATAGGGTAGTTTCTTGCTTGTTTGTTTTGTTTTGATAGGGTAGTTGCTTGTGTATTTACTTTATTTCATAGGATAGTTGCTTATTGAATTTGAATAGGTTAATTAAAGTAGTTTGTTGTTGTTATTGTATATTAGGTAGATAGTTTGCTTTTGCTTATTATCATGATTAGGTTAATTTTCTTTAAGTAGGGTTTTCATTTTCTTTCTTAGAACTATCCATAAATCCTTTGTTCAAAGGTTACTTAGGGTACATAGTTTAAGTTTCTTAGTAGGGTTTGATCATTAGTAGTCTTTGCTTGAGTAGATTAGCCCTTCAATATCCCGTTTCTTAGTTAGACTATACTACCTCTATCCTTTCTGCCTTGGCACATATAGTGATACAAATCTAAGTTTACTTACCTCAGGTTGACAATTTAATTGAGGGTTTTTAGTGTTTATTTTAGTGCATATAAAATACCCATCAATAATTTCATTCAAAGTTGTGGAGATATTCTCATACTTTATGCTGGTAGATGATCTTTCCAACTCCCTTCTCAGGTAGACTATTTTAGGTTCTAGACTGTTGTAGATATTTTCTCTGTTTTAGCTTGAGCTTTTAAAACTTCTTCAATTTTCTTTCCCTCTTCTATTTGTACTTTTAAGGTAATTATTGTCTTTTTTATTTCTTCAACATCATACTTCTTCCCTTTATATTTTTTTAGTTCCTTTAGTTCATTTTTATTCTTTCTGTTCATTTCTTCGAGTCTTTCTATTTCTTCTATGGCACTAAAGAATTCTTCTTCAAAGTCTACTTAAGTCTCCTTGTCGATATTGTCTTCTTCTATTGAAACGATGTTTTCATTTGTTTATGTTTCTAGAACCATAAAGAAAATTTCATTTGTTTCACTGTCACTATCATCTGAATAACTATTGTCTTCATTGGTATGTAGATTCTTCTTTTGTATGTAGAACTTTTTCTTCTTTTCAATCTTCCCTTTGTTGTACTTCTTGAAACTAGAATATTCTTTCACATTTCTATTTCCATTTTTTGCATAAGGAATTTATGGGAGAAATGTCATACTTTTCCACAAATAAATCATTTGAAGGGAATCTTCTTCCTCATCTAGTTCATTATCCCAACAATGACTTGTCTTGCATTCTTCTATCTTTTTCTTATTTGAAGCCTTGAAGGATTCTTCGTTCATTGATTCCCTTGCTGGATTATCTTGTTCTATCCTTGTTTCATATGTAGTGAGGATTCCATGTGTAACGACCCTTGATTATTAAGTATAATTAATTTAATAATATAATCCTAAAAGATTAGCTAAACTATATTTATGTTTTAAAATAACATTTCTAACTGATTATTATTAAATAGTTGTTCATGATGGTTAATGATTAATTTAAG
>ML786886.1:185766-204706 GCA_009831015.1 Picea engelmannii | reverse complement strand
TAATAACTGTTGGGGCCGACTTCTTATTCTGCCCTTTGTAATTGTCCGATGACCAATCCACAAAAGGGGATTTGGTCCTTATACAATTACCGACATGATTAATCCAGAATGGGGATTAATCCAATAACAATAATAATAATAATGACATGATTAATTTGCAATGGGGATTTAATCCAATAATAATAAGAATTCTCTTCGCAGTTACATTATTTCAACAAAAACCACAAAAAAATCTTTTTAAGATCTTGTAGGCACCAACCTAGTATTTCAATGCTCACAAGCATCAACCTACAAGGGACACCAATCTCCTTGACTGAGCACCAACTCAAAAATAATGATTACATGCACCAAACTACCTAATACATGTAACATCCTAGTTTTAACCCTTATGAATTATAATGTATTATGTAATTGTGACTTAGGCTAGTGAGCCGATAAAGTCGAAAAAGGGCCAGAGTGCCTAGGAAATGCAATACTTCATATTCATTAATAAAATACACCGTTAGCTACATGAAAGACAATGAAAAAAGAGATAGAGGGATATGATTCCATAAGAGAGGGGGATTGAGGGGCTAAGTCTTCTTTTTATTATTATGTTGTTTCCCATAATTGATTTTATGGAGAAAAGTGGTTACATGGGATTCTTGGGGGAGGTTGTGTGGTTCTTGGTTCTTGTGATTATATAAACATTCCTTGGGGGATTCTTTGGTTCAACTTCTTTCCCTGGTGAGCTTCTTCTCCTTGGTTCTTCTTCCTCTTACTTCACTCGGGTTGAATTAATGTGCTCTTGGTCTGAGCATGGATACAAATGGCTGCATGAGGATGGCTCTGGGTGAAGTTTGGGGGCCATCCTTCCCTTTTTTTCTTCTTCTTCCCCGTTTGTTTTGTTTCTTCGTTCTTATTTCCTCTTCACTCACTATTGCTAGTTCGCATGCTCTTGGGTGGATCATGGAAAAAATGGAAGGAACTGGAGATCCATTGGTGAATGTTTGTAATAATTACTGATCATTCTAGAAGGGAATGGATTCCTATGTGCATGAGCTTGATGATAGTTTGGATAGAACCGTCCATAACTACGAATCCTGAGAGTCCCAACATGGAGATTCTTTACCAGAAGCACTAGAGCCCTGGAAGGAGATGGAAAATCCTGAGGGACTGCGTGGAAGAGAAGGGGGTCCATTCTTTGGGTTGTGCAGGCTGGGTAGAAGAGAGATGGTGTACCTTGGATTGTTGTGAGTGATGAAAGGCATTTGATAGATTGAGTGCTAAAAGGTTGGTTAGTTATGAGACTGATGGCAGTTTGGATAGAAATTTCCACAACTAAGAATCCTTGGACTTTACAGTAGGGAGATTTCCTAACTAGTAGCACTAGATCCTGGGAGAGAAATGGAACAACCTCACAGACTACATGGCAGAGAAAAGTGTTCATTTATTTGGGTTGTGCAGGCTGAGGGGGAAAGAGAGTTGGAAATTAGGATTTGTTGTGAGGTTCAGAAACCTGAGAGCTAGTTAGCCAACTATTGTGTGTTTAGACATGGCCTAGGACCCATCCTTGTGGATTCATAGTCTTGGATCGGGGGTGAACTTTTGTTGAGAGTAAAAGAACATCAATATCTATGGTTGGGAGGAACATGCTTGGTATGCAACCAATTGGTGAATATTTACTTGAAAAGATAAGTGCTTTTTGTCATGTGTTTTCTGTATAATGTATATTCCGTTGCGTATTTTAATTATCTCTGATATATGTATTTTAATGTGCCTGTTTGCTGGTTATTTACTGTGCATGGCACATTATTTACTACTTTATGTTGTAGCATGGATATTGATTTATGCATGCAATTTTCATGCATCTTTTATTAATGAGAAGTCTTTTGAATTCGAGATAAGTTCAGAGCGTTGAGTCTTGGGACTACAATGTGCCTGGGCTACAGGTGGTTGGGTGTGTTGCACCATGTCTAAGCGAGTTAAGTGGCATAGCCCAGGCCTGGGGATGGATGGGTACATTACAAAATGGTATCAGAGCTTCTGGTTCAAACATCAGACTGTTACAGGCCAAAACAAGTGCGAATTGGGAAGACTCATTGTCACAGATTTTATATATCTATGTAAATTTGGGGAAAAATGATGGAAACATTTGAGTGAAATCCCCCAAATTCATGGATGGATCTGAGTATGCATGATTCTAGGATTGTCCAAGAATTTAATGGATTCGATCTACAGAGTTGCAGAGATGAATTCAACTTAGAAGGTCAAACAATTCGAGTTTTAATGGCCGCTATAATGTTGGACAGAGTTTGGAGAATCGTCAGTTGAGATCATGTTCGATCTTGGATCGACGGTCCATATTCGTCCTTGAAAATTTTTAAAAATTTGAATGTTTACAAAGTTTGGAAAAATTACCAAATCGGTGGTTGGGATTGATTCGTCGATTTGAAAAATGAGGAATATCGACAGTTCGTATTCATTTCAGTTGTTTGGGGAGTTGGAGAAAATCAACGGTCGATATCATCTTGGCCGAGAGATCAACAATGTAAATTCACCGAGGATTTTTTCAAAAATTCTAAGTGTGGAACTTCGCCAACAAAAATAGTCGACAATTGATGGTCATGGATTATTGAGTTTGGTGAAGGTTTGAAGATCGAACAAAGAAAATATTCAATCGACGATGATTGATGGTCGGGGATCGAAACATTTTGGAGATTTTTTTTTTCTTTTCTGGACAGAGAAAACCTCCGAAGTCCCAAACACTGGAGTAAATATGGATCGTTCGTGTTTGAGGACACATGTCAATAGATCATCCTATTTGGGAATTCGATGTTCAAGGTATTTATGGTGTAGTGTGGAGAAGTCTCTCGAAGTTCTGAAGTTTCGAAGTCTCGAAGTCATGAGGCACTAGAGTAACATGGCCTGCTGACATCACCTAGGGTGACATGGACACACTTGATGATTGCCACATGTCACCGTGTCTCATTATTTTCAAATACTATTCGTGTCAGTTAGTATATGAAACATTTCACCTGTCATATAGGGGAATGTGTCTGTTCCTTATTTTCTTCCATGTAGCACCCATTGGTGGTTAGTTACTGATGAAGACTCTGGGTGTTTGCTAGTTTGACGTTCTGAAGGAATGAAGTGTGATGAAGGTGAAATCCCCAAAGCTCCGAAGAGTGGAGTAAATCCTCACCATTGATCAAGAGAGGACATGTGAAAGTAGATCCCATAGTCCAGATACTTGGCACTCCATAGGATTCAAGGCATAAGTAGTCTAGGTCGAGGACTCTCGAAGGCCGGAGTCCATCTCAACCATTGATTATAGTAGACATGTGGCGCATGATCCCAAGGTCCAAAGATTTGGTACTCCATAGAAATTGAGTTTCAGGTTGCTTTGAGTTGAGAAGCTCTGAAGGCTGGACTTAATCTTGACCATTGATAGGGAGATGATACATGGAGGAAGGAGAGGACCTCCAGTAATTTGACACTCCGAGATATCTTTGGAGAGGTTCTTGGGAAAGCCCCGAAGCCCGTAGCTGTGAAGAATATCCTAGTCGTTGATCAGGAAAGGATACATGGCAACATATCCTATAGTCTGTAGACTTGGCACTCCAGAAGGGTTGAGAGTGTGGACAGTCCAAAACTCCCAAAACCCAGAGTCTGGGAGCTCCTGTTGTTCATCGATCTCAACCCTCAATCAATTTTAAACCACACGATCTCATATATAATAATTATAACATAGAAAATCACTAGGAAGGATTTTGCCTGTGGTTTCGAACCATGAACAGGTGGGATGCGTTTGAAGAAAGTGTCTGAGTATAATTCGAATTCGGTATCAGTTAAGGGGGTTGAAAGAGTCATTTTTTCAGGAAGCCCTAACTTTCAACTCAAATATTCGATTGGGGCAATATTAAAGTCGTTGGAAAGCTGATCCAGAGGAGAATGACTTGGAATCATTCTATTTTGGATAATTGTTAAAATTGATATAATTTTCTTCATAAATTAAGCAGAAAAAGTACCAGTAAATTTAATTGACAATTTTTTATGATATGTATAACTCTAACAAAATGGTTTCTTGAATATTTTGTCAAGATCAAAGGTATAATCAGATCAATTCAAGAATAGGATTAGATGTTAGGGTCATGGAGGTATGACAGAGCTTACATAAGTTAGATGAGGCAATCAAGAGCTACATAGAAATTAATGAAGGTGGACAAGAACTCAAGAATAGTGGAACAAAAGTATTAGCCAACAACTACAAGATCTGAATAAAATGCAGGTACAACGAAGGAAAGAATCCTCACATAGGATATGAGGCTAGCAGGGTAAAAATGTCATGGATGGGCATAAAAAGGAAAAGTATGACTGCCTAGCCTTGAAGGAAGAGAGGTGTATATAGTTGCAAAGCTTAAGTGTGAAAGGAATCCAATTCCAATATCAGAGTTTGTAGTGGAAGCTGGATGCCAATGCAGAGAAATTGAAATGCTCTCTCACTTGAAAAGTGTCACTGAATGAAAATGGAATTCCATTAGAGAATGGTATTAAGTGGGAAAGAATGTCCAAGTGTAATGTGGATGGAAAGTGTTCAGACCAGGAAACCATAGTGCAGATGAGAAAAATGGGAGCACACAAGGAAACAACGTTCTGAAGAAGTTTAAGGAAAACCAACTACAACAGAAATAGATAAATAAATAAGTGAATTAAAAAAGAAATGCACTAGAGTGCATGAGGCATACAATAAAATTAAATTGCATACGCATTAGTAGGCATGCTGACAGTGAATTCTTGGTGCATATGGATGTGTAATTTTTTCATATGTACATGCTTGGATATGCATATAACATGCTTGTGAACTTAGAATAGTCTATTATTATGAGATAATGGTTGAGTATGACTAATGATGGATTATATAGCAGGTTAAAAGATGTGGATGTTGATGTTGCTTATGATTTCCATACAGGTGAATATCCATGAGGGTGGCAGGAATGGTGATCAGAATGATGGAGGAGGAAGTATGTGAGAGTCTACAAATATCAATTAGTCAGATAGCAACAAGTAGGTTGATAACAACTAGGAAGGTATGCATTTAGTTTTTTTTTATGCATACATGTTGAAGGGGATCGAGGTAAGAATTCCCTCAATTAATTTTCAATATTTAAATTGATATGTAATGGCCAAAGACCTAGAGTATGTAAGTGTTATTGATGGTAGAATGAATTTATATAAACTGTTGGTTGCATATTATGTTATTATTGGTTATGGGATCATAACCGGGTTAATTCAATAGACATACTCCTTCTATAACAATGAATATCCATAGAGCTAGTCGTGTGTGAGACCATAATATCATTGGATATGGAAGGGATATAGCACTATATGAGTGCTCAATGGTATCTCCTATATATATATGATGTTTGGACTGCCACCTCTTTTCCAACACTGAAGGGAACTTAAGTATTATATTCTTGGTGTTGTGTTTGGGTGGAAAAGGAAGGTATCCAAATAGTTAGGCAAGCAGTAGGAAGTGTGTGGATGATATGTTGAGTCATTGGACAAACCTTCCAACTCATCATGGTTTAATGCATGCCATAGTTATGTGTTATTATGTAGTCAATGCATGGATGCATTGTGTATATGTGGCCATTGGTATTGGCACATTGATTGTTATTTTATCTAGTAATTAATTGTTACATTATGAAAATCCTGTGGTGTTGAAAATGCATAATGATGGATAGATGCATCTTATTTAATATGAATACTAGCTGAAGGTGATTGGATTGTTGTTGTTACAATTCCAAGATTAGTTTTTGGAATTATTGAATGCATTTGGGTGAATGCATGTATATATTATAGAAATGATTATGCTAACAGTTGAAATGATGTGAGTATTGATAACTCATGAAGTTGAAAACACTTCAGGAACTATTATATATTGCAACACAAAAGTTGCAGGTTAAAGTAGCTACATAATGATAAATTATAGAAAAGCCATGTTGGGGAGACATAGTAATAAAAATATCTCTGGATATAAGAAAGAAGAGATGGGATGATAATACATGCATATGTAATGATGAGTTCATTCCAATTGATAGTTGGATTAATGGAAGTGATTGAATTGTAGTTGTAAACAAGTCTAAGATCACTTTGTGAATTTGTTTTAAATTGTTACCATGAATATATATATATATATATATATATATATATATATATATATATATATTGTATGGGATATACTAACATTTTGTTTGGTTGAATGTAAATTGAGAAAATTGCAGGTAGGATGGTCTTGAATATGGCAGGGATGTAAACCCATAAGGAAGACTGATATCTACAACTGTAGAGCCAAACATTATGAGCAGAAAGCTCATGCTTGGAAAATTTTGTTTTCCTGTATAAAACATATTTGACATTTACGATTGAAATTATTATAAAAATATATCATTATGATTGTATTTTTATAATACAAATGAGATGTTGGATATTGAAGTTGGAAGCTCGTGAAAAAGAACACCAGAAGGAAATCAGGCTCAAGGATGAAGGTATGGAATGAAGGAAGTCCAGTGGACTTGTTGTAGCTAGAGTTCTCGAAGCCACAACTCTAAAACTTCCTAGACGAGTGCATTAGAGCCCTGGAGAGAAGTGGAGCAACCTGAGGGACTGTATGGAAAAGAAAGGGGTTCCTTTGTTTGGGTTGTGTAGGGATGAGAGGGAAGGAGAGATTTGGTTGGAACTACTTCCAGAATTATAAATTATGAAGATCATTATACATGTTTGGGTCAGAATGCCCATGTATATATGTTTAATTTTAGGCCAAAGTGCTTATGTACATAAGAGTTGGGATGGATTTTCTGTGTGGATTAAGGCCAGAGGGCCTGAACTTGAAATGTTAGTAACATTGGAATGGTGTTGTGCACTGAGGATAGTGCAAAAATAAGGGGAGGGGGATGTAACATCCCAGTTTTAACCCTTATGAACTATAATGTATTATGTAATTGTGACTTAGAATGGTGAGCTGATAAAGTCGAAAAAGGGCCAAAGTGACTAGGAAATGTAATACTTCATATACATTAATAAAATACACCGTTGGATGCATGAACGATAAGGACAAAAGAGATAGGGGTATATGATTCCACGAGAGAGGGGGCTTGAGGGGATAAGTATTCTTTTTATTATTATTTTATTTACCCATAATTGATTTTATACCAAGAAAGTATAAATCCATCTCATAATATTTGTTCTTTATGTTGATGATCTTATCCTCACTAGTAGTGACCCTAAAATTTTAAACCATGTGAAAACCAACTTGAATAAGAAATTTGAAATGATTGACTTAGGATGGGCGACCAACGATGGGTGAATGAAAGATTGATAAGAATTCCCTCAATTAATTTTCAATATTTAAATTGATATGTAATGGCCAAAGGCCTAGAGTATGTAAGTGTTATTGATGGTATAATGCATTTATATAAATTGTTGGTTGCATATTATGTTATGATTGGTTATAGGATCATAACCGGGTTAATTCAATAGACATACTCCTTCTATAACAATGAGTATCCATAGAGTTAGTCGTGTGTGAGACCATAACATCGTTGGATATGAAAGGGATATAGCACTATATGAGTGCTCAATGGTATCTCCTGTATATATGATGTTGGACTGCCACCGCTTTGCCAACACTGAAGGGAACTTAAGTATTATATTCTTGGTGTTGTGTTTGGGTGGAAAAGGAAGGTATCCAAATAGTTAGGCAAGCAGTAGGAAGTGTGTGGATGATATATTGAGTCATTGTCCAAACCGTCCAACTCATCATGGTTTAATGCATGCCATAGTTATGTGGTATTATGTAGTCAATGCGTGGATGCATTGTGTATATGTGGCCATGGTTATTGGCACATTGATTGTTATTTTATCTGGAAATTAATTGTTACATTATGAATATCATGTGGTGCTGAAAATGCATAATGATGGATAGATGCATCATATTTAATATGAATACTAGCTGAAGGTGATTGGATTGTTGTTGTTACAATTCCAAGATTAGTTTTTGGAATTATTGAATGCATTTGGGTGAATGCATGTATATATTATAGAAATGATTATGCTAACAATTGAAATGATGTGAGTATTGATAACTCTTGAAGTTGAAAACACTTCAGGAGCTGGTATATATTGCAACAAGAAAGTTGCAGGTTAAAGTAGCTAAATAATGATAAATTATAGAAAAGCCATGTTGGGGGAGACAGTAATAAAAATCTCTCTCGATATAAGAAAGAAGAGATGGGATGATAATAAATGTATATGTAATGATGAATTCGTTCCAATTGATAGTTGGATTAATGGAAGTGATTGAATTGTAGTTGTAAACAATTCTAAGATCACTTTGTGAATTTGTTTTGAATTGTTACCATGAATATATATATATATATATATATATATATATATTGTATGGGATATACTAACATTTTGTTTGGTTGAATGCAAATTGAGAAAATTGTAGGTAAGATGGTCTTGAATATGGCAGGGATGTAAACCCATAAGGAAGATTGATATCTACAACTATAGAGCCAAACATTATGAGCAAAAAGATCATGCTTGGAAAATTTTGTTTTCCTATATAAAACGTATTTGACATTTACGATTGAAATTATTATAAAAATATATCATGATGATTGTATTTTTATAATACAAATGAAATTTTGGATATTGAAGTTGGAAGATCGTGAAAAAGAACACCAGAAGGAAATCAGGCTCAATGATGAAGGTATGGAATGAAGAAAGTCTAGTGGACTTGTTGCAGCTAGAGTTCTCGAAGCTGCAACTATGAAACTTCCTAGCCGAGTGCACTGGATCCCTGGAGAGAAGTGGAGCAGCCTGAGGGACTGCATGGAAGAGAAAGGGGTTCCCTTCTTTGGGTTGTGTAGGGATGAGAGGGAAGGAGAGATTTCTGGTTGGAACTACTGCCAGAATTATAAATTATGAAGATCATTATACATGTTTGGGTTGGAATGCCCATGGATATATGTTTAATTTTAGGCCAGAGTGCTTATGTACATAAGAGTTGGGATGGATTTCCTATGTGGATTAAGGCCAGAGGGCTTAGAGTTGAAATGTTAGTAACATTGGAATGGTGTTGTGCACCGAGGATAGTGCAAAAATAAGGGGAGGGGGATGTGACATCCCATTTTTAACCCTTATGAACTATAATGTATTATGTAGTTGTGACTTAGAATGGTGAGCCGGTAAATTCGAAAAAGGGCCAAAGTGACTAGGAAATGTAATACTTCATATACATTAATAAAATACACCGTTGGATGCATGAACGACAAGGACAAAAGAGATAGGGGGATATGATTCCACGAGAGAGGGGGCTTGAGGGGATTCGTATTCTTTTTATTATTATTTTATTTACCCATAATTGATTTTATACTAAGAAAGTAGAAATCCATCTCATAATATTTGTTCTTTATGTTGATGACCTTATCCTCATTAGTAGTGACCCTAAAATTTTAAACCATGTGAAAACCAACTTGAAGAAGAAATTTGAAATGGTTGACTTAGTTTATTTTCACTATTTCCTTGGCCTCCAAGTTTTGAAAACTCGAGAAATAATTTTTCTTTCCTACTCTAAGTATGTTTGTGACCTTCTTTGTCTCTTTCACATGGAAGATTCTAAATTATCCCCTTTTCCCTTCTAGTCCAGAGTCAAACTTGTTTGCACCTATACTTCTCATGAAGTTGATGCCACTTTATATTGTTAGTTAGTTGGTATCCTCTTATATTTGACTCATACCCATCCTAATATTTTCTTTGTTGTTGGTCTTGTTTCCCGATATATGTAAAAACCCCATGAAAACCATTAGAAAACAACAAAAAGTATACTTCGATATGTCTGGGGTATAGTTCAGTTTGGGATACATTATAATTCATGGGGGACTCCTTTTTTGGTTGGTTTCACTATTTTAGATTGGGTTGACAACCCTGATGATAAAAATTCTATGGAGGGTTATGTTTTCAGCCTTGGTTCTGGACCTATCAATTATTCATGTAAGAAACAATAGGCTATTTATCTTTCTTCAATAGAATCAGACTACCGAGAAACAATTAATGCAAGTCAATAAGCCCTGTGGCTTCGATGGATCCTTTCAGATTTTGGATTCCAGTAACAACGTCTAACCACCCTCTAGTGTGACAATCAGAGTGCCATCAACCTCACCAAAGATCCAGTTCAATATCAACACAAAAAACATATCGATCTACACATGCACTTCATTAGAAATATTATTCATGATATAGATTTTGAAGTGCTATTTTTCCCTACAGAAGATCAAGTTGCATAAATTTTCACAAAGTATCTTATAGAAGTGAAGTTTTCTAAAATTTGATCTATGTTATGAGTTGAGGAATTTTTCATTGAGGGGGGTGTTGACGGGGCATAATTCACCCTGCAATAGTAAGGGGTACTCCTCGATGCACGTTCCCAATTAGACTATACACCGTTTGGTTTAGGAAACCCATTTGAAACTTGGCCTGGCTTCTATTGTTGGTTATGAGGGTGAAAATGGATGGTTATGCAATGTGAAGATGTATATGAATACCATGTATTAAAATAGATCTAATCTACTACTAATCTATCATATCCTATCCTAGATAGGAGTGAAATATAATAATCAAATGAGTTTTAAATGAAACTAAAATCTATCCGGAACCCCACATAGATATCTAAAATGAAGGTGAAAATTTAGAAACGTGAACATACATACATATAACCAGAAAAGTATAAATTATATTTCTACGTACATTAACAACTCATGAGCTCATGACTTGAAAATATAAGAAAGAATAATAATACTGTAATATAATATTGTGTGCATTATATTAGTCTATCAACAAACATTGTTCTTATATTCCATGTGATCAACATACATTCTACTTGAATAAGTTCAGAACAAAATCAGCCACACACACACAAGTTCTTCTCTCTTTTGAAAACTGGCCCTGAGGGCTTCTCAATATTAATCCACACAATATATGCCCTTGAATTAGTTATTTAGTTTATATAATGCTTGAAGAGCCATTTCAAAATGGGTTTCTTCTTCTTCTTCTATTCATACTATTTTTTCTAACTGTCTTGTGACTCTTTGTATTCCCTTAAAGAATTTGTTACAAAATTGTTCATTTCCCTTCTTCTTGATGACAACTTTACAAAGAAAAGATAAAATTGGGAGTAGTTTAGAAAAAAAAAAATAGGGAGCATGTAATAGGAATTTTGAATTTGTTATTTTTTCCTTTTATGGATTCTTGTCCTGGAGGTATACTACCTATATTTCTAGATGATCATGTAAAGATACAAGTATAGGGTATTCCAACTCTTCTATGGTAGTCGTGTGTAGAGCTATGTTGTCGTCAAGGGTCTGCATATCATTTTATATTATAGCCATGATTTCCTGAACCATAGTATGGACCTTTGTCAATTGAATGAGGTTCTATTCTATTAGGTTCATTGTCACTATGGTGGTTGGCTCAGTGACTCCTCATCTGCGACTCGTGCTATCTTGTACCTTCTCAACCCATTCCTCCATTATAAGATTTTTTCTGTACTCCTCTAACTGGGGTAGTCGACACAACTTGAGTAGTTCTTGCGCTGGTTTGTATATGCGTGAACATATTGCTATTGAGATTGTCATTTCTTTGTCTTCCTTTTGTCCCATTTGCTGATAGTGTTCTAGTGCATGGGCATCGATTTTTATTTCCCTAGTTGGAGGATGATATAGCTCTACTGGTCCATCTAGGTTCACTGCAATCCACGTATCAATGTCGTTCATTGAATGGTGTTAGCTTGGTTTGCACAGTGCTATGTTGGTTTATGGTAATAGAAGGTAAGTCTTGGAACATGTGTAGGTGAGTGTACACATCGATAAGGGTTTCTTCAAGCTCGGTCATGGCTTTTTTGGTGCTTGTATTCAAACTCTGGAGGTTTCCCTCATCTATCTTTACCTGTCGAATATTCTCCTCAAGATCCCTAATATTTTCTTCCTATTCCAAGTTATTTCAACACAGATTCTAGACATTGTATTATGTGGCATTCCAAAAAGTGGATCCAACTAAGGCTATGGATGTTGGATCTTTGTTGACATGTTTTGTCATGGGGATCTGTGTAATGATTTATATTAAGTTTCCCCTTGTTACCATAAATTTCTTCTCTATTCTTGTACAATTCTTCCTAATTATTTGTCATATACAAACTTCCTCAATTTGGGTAAATCATTTGGCCTAAATGGAGTATCGAGTCCCAAACTGAGTCCACTAGCACTGACTATTGATATCTAGGGATTTCAGTGTCCATTGGAATTGTCTCACTATTTCTATCCTCTTTGTCTTTCTTTCTCTACTCTTCCTCAACCGATTTATCTGTAGATTCCTTAGTTGTCTTCTCTACTGCTTATTTTGTTGTTGTTGCTACCTTTGTCGTGATCTATGATTTAGCTTTGTCTTTAGATTCTTCAACAATCTTCCTCTTTTTCTCAGCAACATCATTCTTTTTCTTGTGAAACTTCTATTTATTCCACCTCTTTTTATCTTCTAGTGTCTCTTCTTCCTCTACTAATCCTGAATGTGAAGAACTAGAAACAAGAAACATTCTTTCTTCTTCTGCTTCTTCCTCTTTCTTTTTGGCTCCTTCTCATGTTTTATATTCATCTGCAATCCTGTTGGCAGCCCTACACGATTTCATTATTTGAACAACAAAATACACTTTCTGTAGCTGCCTTCACCTCATCTTGCAAATATTATCATTTTGAGATGATTACTAGATTATAAAAGATGTTCATTAATTCTTTAAAGTTTGCATCTTTTGTTTTGTTTTCATGTTTGGTTCATGAATGAAAGCATGAATCAAACATGAAAACTTAGCTTCATATTATGTTTTCTATACAGGTCATTCTTTTTAAAAGTCATAATGCCTATGTCCAATTTAAATCCAACACTTGAATGACTTATCTTTGGAATGTTTTGGGTATGAATATAATTTTTATTTTCTTAGATGGTATTACATTTGAATTATGAGAATTTTGTTTTGATATATTTGAACCCGTTGAAAAACTATGGTCATGCTAGTCATGGAATTTAATGCGCAACTATTGTACCCTGTACTTGATCCATCTTGCTAACATAGTGAATTGATAAACCTTTCATTTCGGGTTATAGGTTTTCATGCTCTGTACGCAAGGTTTTCATTACCGGGAATGGTCAAGATTCAAGACCGAACCCTCGATGTTCATACTATGATTGCACAGAGGCTTCATTTTGTTTGTTTCCATTTTATCCATTCAGATCTGTTTCTTTTTCTCTTACCATCCAAACCCAGAACTTCCTTGAGTCACCTTTTTTACAGTCCAGTCACATTTTTAATGGCTCCTGTTGCTCGATTGGAGATGAATGGCTGCCAGGAATTTCTCTATCATGATGATGCAATCAGAGATTTAAAAGGTCAGGGTTGGGATGCCTTCATCAAAAAGTTTGAAAGTTATAACCTTCGTGTGGCTAAGGAATTTGCACTGACTTTCGATGGGTGTAGTGCGGAAATTAGAGATATCCAGTTGGAGGTAACTAAGGAGTTTGTGAGTGAAGCCATAGGGATTCCATCCATTGGTGATAAGTGGTTGAAAAAATCAAAGATTGAATAAGTGCCATGGAGCCTCTTCATGACCTCCAGGAAAATCGATTGCTGCGAAAAAGGTATCCCTATTTATTTGGTTAAAGCAAGGTGGCATGGTCTATTTTTTATCCTCAAACAATTTGTGACCTATGAGGGTCATTATGGTTTAGTTTTTCTCTATCATATACAACTACTTATGAATTTCATAGGTTTTCAATTAAATGTGCCCTTCTATATATTGAGAAGCTTGTACAAAATGTCTAAAAGGTATAAGAAGTAGAGCCTCGACTCTAGTCTTTTTCACCGCGACTTAGTTAAAATTTTGTTTATTCATCGTTTGAAAACCGTGGGTGATTGTTGGGATGGACTTTTAACAAGGAATGATTTTTCTCCATCCATTCCTGTAGAAACTGCTATTTCGGGTGAACCCCTGATAAGAAAATAGTTTGACATTCCAAGTAACAAGCCAGACTCTCTAAATAGAAACCCTCGAGACGAGGCAATGCCTAGTCATTCTTCACATGAGCAAAAAGATGTTGGTTTCGAGTTGAATGAACCCCCTATGCATGAATTATATGTTGGCCATAACGTCACTGTGAAACCTGATATCAAAAAATCTTGCAATCAAACAAAACAAAAACACATGGCTCTAGGGTTTCATAAAAAAAGAGTTGGTCGCCTTATTTCGAGAAAATTGAGGAATCGAACTAAACCTAATTTGAGTTCGATCAACCCAATCGAGATCAATGAGGTCTCAGATCTCAAAATTGAAGATTTCCTGGTTGTGGAAGACCTATATTGTCAAGGGTTTGGTCCTGTTGAACCCTATGATTTTGTTACGAATCTACCACCATGTCTCAAGGATGAGAAGGGGTTCTCTAGGATTGGGTTTGGTCAAGGTAAAATGGCAGGTAAAGCTAATATGGACATGCATGACCGCACGCTTCACCAACAGGTCGTTCCTTCATTACAGTGTGAGGTCTGTCTACACTGGATTGAACGATACTACACTGACATCCCCATCCTCCAGGCTCAGATTAAAACAATCATGACTCAATGTGAATCACTAGAATAGGAAAATCGATACCTTAGAGTAAATGCAGAGAGGAAAGTTAAGCGCCTTAAAATGACAAAGAACATGATAATAAAAAACACAAATAGTGTTAAAGCCATGATCAATTCCGAGCTACCATGGTCCATCTTTGGTCATTTACTGAAATGGTAAAACATTTTTTTTTCTTATTACTTTCATTTTATCTATTTTGAATCGAATTAGTTTGAAATTAGATTTAGTTTGATAAGATAAGACTGGCTACATAATCTTTCGATTTTGTAGCCAAGTCATTTTTACATAAAAAATTAGTAATTAGATGTTAATAATTTATCTAACTTATTCCAGTTTCATTTTCAGGATATGGTAGATATTTATGCTGGTCATCTGAGGGGAAACATGTTCAATTTTTCATTTAGATGATTAGTATTTCTTTTCTGTTTATTTTGTAAAAAAACTTTTATTTTTGAAAAGAACCAACTTAGTTATGAGTGGTTATAGGCCCTCTATTTTTGTAATATTTTGATCTCATAAGATCCTATCCTATTGTTATAACCCTAAATTGCACCACACATTCTTACTTGGCATCAGGCCAACTCATATCCTTTCTTTGCCAAAAACACTGCTGAACAACTCTTTGAAAATCCTCTTGTATAAAGGCCCATGCACCCTAACCCATTACTACACTCGTGTACACGCTGGCTGACCCAAAACAACCTGCGTGGACCGACAAAAGCATGAAAAAAGGAAAGTTGTCGACGGAACAAAAAGATATGGGTGAGTTAACTGAAACTCCCGGCCATGCATGGCCGAGGGTTCGTCCAAATACCTAGCTCCTTATAGCCTATAAAAGAAGGGGTAGGGGTACCATTTGAAAGGAGGAAAAATATAGCAAAGAAACTCTGCCCATTTACGTATTCCCATTGTCCCAACCCTTTAGCCTTTCCTTATGCCAAAGGAGATTCAAAGCAAAGCAGTTGAAGGACAGAAGAAGAGGAGCCCAGGATCAAGTTCGAGGAGCGGTGGTCGGTCTCAGCTTTTGTAAGTTGACTCATTCTAAGTAATAAAGAGAATGCTTTTCCCATCCTGGTTCATGAATTGTTTATAGTTTGATCAGTATATGTTTTGATTTCTAACCCGTTAGTATATAAGTAGTATGCATGCATAGTTGTTGCTTGTCTTGGATGCAGGTCAGCTTTGGAAGGAGTATTGTGAACAGGTAATCAAGCACAACGAAGGATCGACATCAAACACCGGGAACGAGGTAGGTTGATCTTTCCATGCATTTACTAAGAAAAGGGGATTTAAATCTAGGGATGAAGGTAGAAAGCAATTTCTATTCGGTCATATCTGCATGCAAAGTCTGAACTGTATTTGCTAGTCCATAGGGTGATTTTCCCCGACTTTACAGAATTGGCAACCATACTGGGGAGACTAGTTTTTCTTGCCTATCTTTTCTTTTCATTTTTGTAAGTTCTGAGCTAGCAGGGAGTCTAGTTTTCCATACCAACTTTCCCCGTCTTTTGCTTGACCTTGTTTTTCGGGACCCACAGAGGTACACGTGGCCTGCACAAGGTCTGCACGCGTGTACCTGTGCCCTACCCCCTTACAACCCACGTGTGAACGCTAGCTGTAGAGGTAGCAGTAACGTGTAGAGTTCAGAGGACTTCAGAGGCAATCATCCTCTTCCCTGTCAGAATCACACATTCTCAGGGGGGTTTCTTGAATTCTGTCTGAGTCTTGTTTGCTAGCAGTCCTATCTCAAATTGTTTTTGCTTTATCATTTTTCCTTATATTATTTGTTTTTATGTTAGAAAGAGTATCCAAGCCGTCAAGGGATCCTGGTTATCAATATCGGTGGTCTCTTCCTAGTTTGGTCTGTCTGTTTTCATTTTTTCTTAGAGTTTAGATATACACGTGGCCTATACAAGGTCAGCCCACATGTAAATTCCCTCTATCTCTGTTCAACGTGCATTCGCATGCGTTCTGTTTGAGTAACAGTCGCGTTCTTGTACATGATACTTTTTGTAAAGGGTAAGGCATTCATCCTTTCCCTTGATAAGAATTATTCCTCTTAGGTGTTTTGAATCTCTGTTTGAATAGTCAGTAGCTTAGGATTAATTTTACTCTTAGTTTACTTTTTCTCATAAAAATAAAAGAATTTTTAAAGGTTTTTAGACAAGTGTGAGAGTCATTGTTTTTAACAGAAAATTGTTGGTTGTGGAGCCTGATTATCTTCCTGATTCAGAGGTCCTTGATTTCAGCCGTGTTTATACCCCATGAAGTATTTACACCCCAGAAGTATGTACACTCTTCCACGCGAGGGAGTGCAGAGGGGGGTACCCCCTCTGCGGGTCCCGGGGGGTCTGGGGGAAAGCGGGGGTTCGGGGGCGAAGCCCCGAAGCAAAAATTGCCTTGTAAAAGTATATTGTAATTTCATTGTAAATCTGGACCGTTCATATAAGGTCGCAAATCTAACGGTAGAGATTATGTTAGGGTTTTTTTCCCTAGAAGGAAACCCTCTTTTATGAGGGAAATGTATTGCGGCTATGGATGATGGTGAATATTGTATTCTGAGAGAGGAGACTGTGAGAGAAATAAGAGGAAGTTATAGCAGGTTTTGCTGTAGGTTGTATCCCTTCAATTGCTGGATAATAATAAAGGAAGGACCTGGAAATTTCTCTAGTGGACGTAGACCACACTAGGTGAACCATGTAAATCTGTGTCTCTCTTGTATTGTGTGTCTTCTGTGTTTTGTTTCTGCATTTGTTTTATTTTATTGCTCCACGGTCCTATTTTTCTAACAACTGGTATCAGAGCATAACGTAACTCGCAGGAAAAGAAGGTTCTTGGTTCGAGTGGGAGTAATGTCGGAAGATGGAAAGTTTAGGGTCGAGAAATTTAACGGCCAAAACTACCAGTTATGGAAGATGCAGATGGAAGACTATTTATATCAGAAGGATCTATTCCTACCATTGAGCGAAGTAGCAAAGAAGCCAATGACCATGAAGGACGAAGAATGGGATATTATTGATAGAAAGGCTCTAGGAACGATATGGCTGAACCTGGCAGCGTCGGTGGATTTCAATATTTCGAAAGAAAAGACAACGAAGGGTTTGATGGATGCGTTGACCAAATTGTATGAAAAACCCTCGGCATCGAATAAGGTATTTCTAATGAAGAGATTATTTAATATGCAGATGTCAGAAGGTGGGTCTGTTGCAGATCATTTAAATGAATTTAATACAGTTACTAATCAACTAAGTTCTGTAAAAGTGGACTTTGATGATGAGGTTGGGGCTCTTCTAATATTGTGCTCATTGCTAGAAAGCTGGAATGGCTTGGTCATGGCTGTAAGTAACTCTGTCTCTGGTTCAAATACTTTAAAATTTGATGATGTTGTTGGTGTTATCCTTAGTGAGGAAATGTGACAAAAAAGCACAGGTGAGACATCAGGAAATGCGTTGAACATGGAGAACAGGGGAAGACAAAAGGATAGAGGAAAGGGCTCAGGAAACCGCGGAAATTCTAGGAAGGGAAGATCCAAATCCATACTTGGAAAGATAGAGTGTTGGAATTGTGGGAAGAAAGGACATATGAAGAAAGACTGCAGAGCTCCAAAGAAACAAAGAGATGGACAACATGAGAGAAATCAGGAAGCAAATGTAACAGGTGATGTGTTACAAGATGCTTTGATTCTTTCTGTAGATAATATTTCTGAGTCTTGGGTAGTATATTCAGGAGCTTCATTTCATGCCACACCCGATAGGAAATATTTTCTAGATTATGTTCAAGGTGATTTTGGACAGGTTCATTTGGGTGATGATAAACCATGCAAAATTGTTGGAATGGGAAAGGTAAAAATAAAGCAATGAAATGGAAACCAATGGTTGTTGAAAGAGGTAAAACATGTTCCAAATTTAAGCAAAAATATGATTTCAATAGGGTAGTTGGCAAGTGAAGGTTGTATATCCATATTTACAGATAAGACGTGGAAGGTCATCAAAGGATCATTGGTGATAATGAAAGGAGAGAAGGTAGGTACATTGTATCTATGTACTGGTAATACTGACTCTTCTATATCGTTAGCTTCTACAAGAGTGGATACAACACTATGGTATCATAGGATGGGACACATGAGTGAGAAGGGTATGCAGATCCTTCACAAAATAAATTTGTTGCCAGATCTTAAACAAATTGATTTGGACTTCTGTGAGCATTGTGTTTATGGAAAACAAAAG
>ML786886.1:155530-179289 GCA_009831015.1 Picea engelmannii | reverse complement strand
CGAGATAGTGTAAGGGGGAGCGCTCCTCTCCAAAACTCAGTTTTTGAGGTGCTTTCAGGTGGCAAAAGGTTGTTTGACTTCAGCAGATCAGTTCTCCTCCTTCAAATCAGTCATGTGAGATGTTATAAGTGCCTCCTTAGTGTTGTTATCATGACAGTATGTCTGAACATCCTTTGTGACACTAGTGACCAACTTGCGACACTTGCGAAAGTTGATGCGACACTTACGACAATTGAGAGGGATAATGCGACACTCATCTAGCTGAGCAATTTTGACGTGTAACAATCATGTGACTACCTTCCATCTTTGGTGCTCATCTAATTCATTGAAATTTGACTCCGTACAGTTGCGATTGTTTCAACGTACTCTCATTGGGAGTGCTATGAAATGGTACATTGATCTCGATTGCTCAAGATACTCTTCTTTTGGCGAACTGACGATGGCTTTCCTGAACCATTTCTAGTTACCCGTGAGATACGACATTGGCACATAGTTGCTCGCCAATTTCAAACAAACAACAAGGGACCATATCTCTGATCACATCCGAGAATGGAGACGCTCAAAGAGTTTAATCAAAGTACCAGTCCCACCAGCATTCCTTCTTGAGTGGTTCCTTAAGTCTTTGGTCTCGCAGTTATCCAAAGACGTCGTGACATCCAAAGTTTTCTCTGAAGAAGACGCCATCATGAGGGGTCAACAATTTGAGCTCATCTATTCTCAGTCTGGTTTATTATACAACATCTTGCCAGATGTGCCACATTCAATACTGGATAAAACTAGACAGAGAGCTGAACCGCATGTCGATGGTATTGTCGGTTCAACACAAACCAAGCTCGCTGAGAAATTGACAAAGCAGTTGCAACAATTATCCATACAACACACAACGGCCAGCCAAACTACTGATTTGGTTGCTCCCCCTACCCAAATGTCAGAAGTACACACAGTGCAGTTGACTAACCCAAAGGCCACCCAATAGCCTAAAGGGAAGAAAAAACAACGAAAGAAGGGTAAGGGGGATAAAAATCCCATTGATAATGCTAGCAGGTACAACACTGAAAAATAGAAGGCGAGGTATCCATGCAACTTGTGCACGGAAGAACACCTGAACCATCTATGTCCTCGACTTGCAGAGGCCCAAAATTTTGTCACACAGCAACAGAAAGTAGTGTTGACTAATCCCTTTCAACATGGGAAAAATCTAACTCAAGCCTCTGCAAGCATGGAAGGAGGAAGCTGAGAAACCTGCCCACCTCTGAACAATCCCTCATTGGCGAACGTATATATGGTTAGGGGTGATTCTTTCATATCGACTAGAGCGCAAGATTATAGTAAACCAAGCACTTCTGAGAAGGGTAAAGAAGCTGATATCCTATCTCTTCCTCTACAGATTGAGAAGACGCTGGGAGAAACAATGAAACACATTCCAAAAGGTGCATTTAAAAAAGCTTCTCATAACCCCAATGCAAGGGTTTCCTAGAACTACTCTGTGGTGGAAGATTTATCACAAACCTCTTGTGCGATGTCTTCTTTGGAGGTCCTCCAAAGCTGCCCTACTCAGAGTAAAGCCTTGTTAACCACTTTGGGCTCTATCGAGACTTGTAATCTGGGTACAATCATGTTGGATACAACCGACTTCAAACCTCATCTGCCTTACCACGTAGCATTTCAAATAGTAGTGGCTTATCCCACGAAAACTTTTACTCGGAATATTTTCCACACGGTGGTTGATGAGGGTGCCTCGACATGCATTATGTCGTTCGCATGTTGGAAGGCCATTAGCCAGCCCGTTTTGTCTCCATCACCTACTCTCCTCACCACTTTCGATGGTCATTCGTTCCGACCACATGGTATCATTCCTTCTTTCCCCATGCAGTTAGGAGGGAAGACCATGTGTGTCGAAGTAAAGGTAGTCGATGCTCCCCTTGACTATAACCTCTTGTTAGGAAGAAGTTGGACTTATGCCATGCAAGTTGTGGTTGCTACAATTTTTTGGGTCTAGTTGTTTCCACATGAGGGTCGAATAGTGACCATCGATCAATTGTCTTTCTCTAGACCTGACCTTGCATTGGGGGCATCCATGGTCCCAATGATTGATAATCCTCAAACAGGTGTCATCAACGTAGGGGTTGGTTTATCCATCTTTGATGGGGACCTTCGATTACCCACCTCCTCACGGCGATATCAAATTTATATCCAATCACCATAAGGTTGAGATTTTTCAGGTTTTGTCATTCTGCACGACTTACATCAATGACCCGTGGATATTTCCTTCCCCATCAGCCATGATGGATGAGACAGGGCACTCGGGTATGTCCATGCCCTTATCCACCACTGAAGTAGCATACTCTTTAGTCCAGCAAGCTTCAGCTAACACTGATCCAACTCCTGCACAACAATTAGATCCACTTCTAGAGCCTATTTGGGCTCAAGGTTCTCTCACCAACATCGATTCATTAGACTTAGTCTTGCCCTCTGATGAAGTAGTAATCAAATTAATGACTAGTTCGGACAAACCATGGGAAGATCTTCATCACACATCATATTTCCTCCCAGAGTTAAGCCGAATCGAAGCAGGAGAATTCATCGTGACTATGACAGGAGATCAACTTTGTCCTATTAATCTCTTAGCTACACACGAAATTTATGCTGAGAGAAATATGGAAACTATCACTGAAACTATACTGATCAATATCTCCCGAAACCCTGGCATCGTGGAGAATGTTTTCGTCGGAGCTGACTGCCCCCCTAGAGAGATTCAACTCTATATAGATATTTTTAAAGAATTACGCGACGTTTTTGCCTGGTTTTACGAGGAGATACCCGACATTGACCCACAAAGTGTCGATCATGAGCTACCTTTGTTGTTTTTCTAGCTCGCTTTGAGATCCAAAAGCAACATCCGGTGAAACTACATTTATGCTTTTCAATCTCGTCCGGATTAACTGAGAAAAGTAACCATTATGGAGTCTTATTTAAGCCCTTTTTCAGATTCTTTAAAGATGAAAATATTCTCGAGTGACCTTGTTTCTTCACACTTGTTAAATTGGTCTAGAAGAACATTCCTTAAACGAGTATTCTTTTAATCCCTTTTCAGATCCTCTAAACATGAAAATATTGCCGAGCAATCTTGTGGCCTTTCATGCTCGTTAAATTGAAATTTGAAGTCATGTCTGTCCGGTGGTAGTTTACCCCTTTTTCGGTCTGGACGATCAACTGTACGAACAAAGGTATACTCTATGTAACTTCTGTTCTTTAGAAGAGTACTCTCGGGTATAATTTTATCCCTTTTTCGGGCCTGAGAGACTAAACTTACGAAAAAGGAGCCCCCACAGAGTCCATAGTTACGCTCTTTTCAGACTCTCTAAAATTGAAAAGATCACCGAGTGACCTTATTCTTTCACACTTGTTAAAATTGGTCCAGAAGAATATTCTTGACGGAGTCTATAGTTAAGCTTTTTTCAGACTCCTTAAAAATGAAAAAATGGTAGAGTGATCTTTTCTTTATCACACTCGTTAAAATGGTTTTGAATAGACGTCTAATCGGTGCTAGTTTACCCCTTTTTCGAACTGACTAGACTATATTCGAAAAAGGTACCCCAATGGAGTCTCCTTTTATGTTTTTTCAGACTCTCTAAATATGAAAAACCATCGAGCTTACCTTCTTTGGGCTCGTTAAACTTACATCGAAGGACATTACCATTGTGTGTTTTATTAACCGCATTTGCATACTTTATATGTCAGCCTTGTAACTGTTTTCTTCTGCGTCTAAACACCTTTGGCCCCTGGAGGATTTTTCCCGAGTATAATTTTACTAGAACATCAGTCTTGTCCTTGTGCCTTGAGCTTGTATGTTTGCAACACTCGTTCCTCCTTTGTAACGTAATATTCTTTCATTCTTTTTCCACAATTATTGAAAAGAACAAAAAAAATCAAATATACCCCAAAAAGAGGAAGGGAAAAGTATTTTCTTTATTGGCAGCATAATGAGTCGCCCTTGGATAAAGCACATCTGTCTGTTTGTTCATCAGACTATGGGATGTAGTACGACCTTAGGAATCTTTTCTCGCTATATAGAGTTGTGTCCTCCACCATTTGGTTATCCTTCCAAACATATGGAGAGTTTGCGTTGCCTCTTTCTTCGTAGACTTATGATTAATGCCATGCTACCTGAGTCTCATCATTTGTCATGCTATTATCCAAGGGAAGTTTGTCACCAAGCCTGAGTTGGCCCCTCTGCAATATGTCTCTTGTCTGCATACTCAGCCATCCTGAACATCCAATCAAGTCCTTGTTCGAAATCACTGAAGCCTTCAGTCTGATAATCAAGATTATCAAGTCCATGACCGACGAGCCATCGAAGACCTCTGGGTAGTGCATTTGTACACTCATATTACACTCCTGCCCGAGTTTTGAAGATTTTGAATTTGTTTCTCAAGCTCTGAAGATCTCATCTCCAGCCATCAGGCCGAATTAGCTTCTGGAAGATGGATACTATATATGTATATCTTTCTGATTTCGAGATGTAGCTCCACTGTGAATTGTTCGCAGCTACTCTTTATAGTTATTTGACATGGATCTACAGTGTATTTGATTGGTAGCCATGGTTATATTTTATACCAAGCATGGGTATGCCTGCCTCGATGAGACATTTGTTATTTTGCAGATGGCACCTCCTGGTTCCTGATCCTTGGGCTCAATCGTTCGACACATCAGTAAATATTGGTAATGTATTTTGACCATCAAATGCTCTTTTGACCTCACACATTAGGGGGCATATGTTATAACCCTAAATTGCACCACACATGCTTACCTGGCATCAGGCCAACTCATATCCTTTCTTTTCCCAAAACAATGCTGAAAAACTCTTTGAAAATCATCTTGTATAAAGGCCCACATGCCCTAACCCATTAGTACACGCGTGTACACGGTGGCTGAACCAAAACAGCCCGCGTCGACCGACAAAATCATGAAAAAAGGAAAGTTGTTGACGGAACAAAAAGCTATGGGTGAGTTAACTGAAACTCCCAGCCATGCATAGCCGAGGGTTCGTCCAAATACCTAGCTCCTTCTAGCCTATAAAAGAAGGGGTAGGGGTACCATTTGAAAGGAGGAAAAATATAACAAAGAAACTCTGCCCATTTACGTATTCCCATTGTCCCAACCCTTTAGCCTTTCCTTATGCCAAAGGAGATTCAAAGAAAAGCAGTTGAAGGATAGAAGAAGAGGAGCCCAGGATCAGGTTCGAGGAGTAGTGGCCGGTCTCAGCTTTTGTAAGTTGACTCGCTCTAAGTAATAAAAATAATGTTTTTCCCATCCCAATTCATGAACTGTTTATAGTTTGATCAGTATATGTTTTGATTTCTAACCCATTAGTATATAAGTAGTATGCATGCATAGTTGTTGATTGTCTTGGATGCAGGTCAGCTTTGGAAGGAGTATTGCGAACAAGTAATCAAGCACAACGAAGGATCGACATCAAACGTCGGGAATGAGGTAGGTTGATCTTTCCATGAATTTACTAATAAAAGGGGATTTAAATCTAGGGATGAAGGTAGAAAGTAATTTCTATTCGGTCATATCTACATGCAAAGTCTGAACTCTATTTGCTAGTCCGTAGGGTGATTTTCCCCAACAACACCTATCCCAGGAGATAGGAAGATGAGGTTTCAAAACACTTTAAATACTCTTCCTTTTGTAAGTGAAGGCATCTTAGCCTGGAACCAATGATGGACGAATGATTCTCAGAAATTAATGGAACAACTTATAACATTTCGGCTTTAGACCACTGTGAATGTTGTTTCATTGATGTTTTGTTTCTCTTATCTCAGGATATTAATGTGTTGTATAGATTTAGTCTCAATGACATGTTAGGTTCTATGATATTCATGCTATAGATGTCATTCATGATTTGTTGTTCCATATGTTGTGACTGTGATCATCATATCAATTTTAAGGTCAATATTTTTCGTTGATGTTTAATTGATAGATAAAAATGAATGTTTTACCTAAGGATTTATCTGGCTGTAATCATTCGTAATTTTAAGATCATTGGATTATATGTGTTCACTATTCTGTTCTTGAATCTTGGTAGCCAATACATTCTTTGAATTTATTCAGAAACATTTTTAGTATAATCCTACTGCAGATTTATTTCATAGGCGAGGTAGTTGGATGCTCTTTGTTCATACAGAAGCATAGATACATTTAAAAAACTAATAACAGGTTAGCTTCACCTGCTTCTAATTTATTTTATTTTATGTATTAGTGAAACATGAAAGTTTTAGATTGGATTTGACCATCTGTACATCTTTGTTTCATAACTTAGTTATTTCAAGTTCTATTAGATTTATAATTAGAAAACATAAAATAAAAAAAAATGTTCTTTCTTTATCTGCTTCTAAAAACAATTACTTTTACATTGATTTTGCAAAGCTTTCATTAAAAATTGCAACCTGTAAATTCTGTGTATAAGAGATATATTCATGTTTTTATTTCCTGTTTAATAGTTTTGTAAATAATTAGATTAGATTTCATAGGTTATTATAGTTTTAGTATTAGTTAGTTTATCCCTTTATTTTAGGACCCTAAATTGGCCAACGGAGCCATTAAACCCGTCATAATAGGTTACACCAAACAGATTGGGTTATTTAGACAACCCCGGACTAGACCCATTCTTCCAGTTGACGGAATGTCAAATTTTCCCATCAACAAATGGCACTAGAAGGAGGGCATGAATTCAATTGATGGCACATGGAAGTCTCAAGACTCCTCCCCTAGATACTCTCTCCCCTATCGTAATGCATAGTCGCTCGGACAACAACATTACTCTTGAAACAACAACTACCTCAGACAATAATCCTAATTTTCTTGTTGAACCAGTAACACCAGCTCCTCAAGGGACCGACGTCCAAGAAATTGTTTGTCAGTCACTTATAAGGACACATAGTGCATTGGCCCGTATCAGACAACCTGGTAGGCCTCTTAATCAACCCTTAGATTTCTCAGATGTCTGAGAACAACTTGAAGGCACTGGTCTACTCTCAAATCCCCTAGGATATAATAACACCAATCCTACTGAAACACCTATTCGTGGAGCCGAAGGGTCTAGTATCCCATATTCTCCTCCTAGTTCATCTCCATCCTCTTCAGGAGGAGAGTAATTTGACGAAGGCAGTTCCTCGTCTGAATCATCTTAGCCTTCAGAAAAACCAACACCCATGGAAAACCAAAACAATCCTGCCAGACCTTGTCTCGATCAAGATGTCGTGGATGTACCTGGACCTCAACACCCATTACCAAAACACCCAGAGAAATGGTTGCCTAAATTTGATCCAGATTCTAAACAATATGGTGAAGATCACATAATTTTTTTTATGTTGGCCATTAGACTCTGAAGTGTAGAGCATGAAGACGTAGTATGCATACTTTTTCCTTATACATTCGAGGGTAATGCCTCCACATGGTATTTTTCCCAACAACCCCAAACCATTATGTCTTAAGACAAGTTTGAAACCTGTTTCTTAGAGAAGTTTGGAGATGATAAATCTCCCGAAGTCTTGGTTATGGAGCTCTCCAGCCTAAAAATGAACCCTAAGGAGAAAGTAAAAGATTTTAACCAAACATTTCTTGTGTTAAAGAATTGAATTCCCACAGATTCAATGCCTGCTGAAAGTCTAATTGTTACATATTACACCAAATCTGTACACAACAACATAGTAATTTGGGTCAAAAGGTCTAAGAAGAACACACTGTTAGAAGCCTTTGAGGAGGCAAGCCAAATCGAAAAGGATATATTAAGCTTAAAAGATAATCTCAATAGTGAAGCTGAAACAACTTCATCCTCTAAAAAGAAAATATAAATCCTTACTAGGCCTCCCCAAGCCAAATGTCAACCTGAAGCTTTAGACTTAGAAATCTTGCAACAAGCTTTCCAAAAACTATCAAATCAAGTCATGGAATTAAAGAGATCATCCAAGGAGGAATCCTCAAGAAAAGGAAGTTTTAAACTTCCTTTCAGAAAACCTTTAACTCCAAATCGGCCAAATATGACCACTGAAGGTCTCAATTTCAAAAGTTTGCAGTACGCTTTGCAAACTATTCTATAAGCACATGATAATCCTGCGTCTTCCCCTCCTAAAATTTCTAAAGACGTAGCTGAGGAAGAAGTACCAGAAGAAGAAGATTCATCTCCCAATATCTTCAAACACTTCTCTGACAATATTTTCCAAGCAAACTTTGAAATTGTCCACCCTTACAACAAAAGAAGCAAAACATAGAGAAAACCTTCTTCTGAAGTGAGTATTAATGTGCCTCCAAAATAGTCGAAACAGGCTAAAATAAAACAGAGTTTAGCAGCCCCAGTTTTAGAATATGACTTAATTGAAGATCTGAAAAAACTAAGGGGTAATATTTATGTTTTCGAGCTTTTGAAATTTCCCCTTATTTTGCAGAAAACGCTTCAAAGTATCGTAGAAAACAATAAGAACAACAATCCTAGCAGGAAGAAAACTGCAGAAATTAGTTCTAAAACAACCAAAAAGATCCCTACTAAAATGACATCTGAACCTACAGATAAAAGGGATTTAGCTGAAAATACTGTATCAAATGCAGATAAAACTATTTCAGGGACAACGACAAAAAATCAACAAAATTTTTTTGTTAACGCTCGTAAAAATGTCCCGCCTTTCTTATTAACTTTTGATATTTTTAATAGGAATGTACATAATTGCATGGTAGATTCTAGCGCATCATCAAATGTGATGCCTTTATCTATTTGTCAAAAAATCAACGCAGAATTTAAACCTTCTAATCTCAAAATCATTCATCTTGATCGAACAAACGTTAAGGTAATCAATGAACTTAAGAATGTTCTGGTGAGGTTATCTTCTAATCCTAAAGTTCACCAAATTATTGACATCATTGTTGTTGACATCCCTGAAGTCTATGGTTTGTTTTTAAGTAGGGATTGGTACGAACATTTGCATGGTTACTTTTCCACTGATTGGTCTCATTTGTGGCTTCCAGAAAATGGACAACCCAATAAAATTAGGATAAATCGTGAATGCTATCTCAAGCACACCGTGACAGATCTAAATGATGCAAAAAAACCTTTTACCACATCTACTAATTCGCTTGAAATGCAAGGAATGAATACCTTCTTTGGTAACTTCATGACTAAAAGTTCCCCTATCACTAATCCAGGACAACAATCAGAAATCATGACCTATACTCAGTCATCAACTTTGCCAAGTGTGCAAAACACTGCAGATGAAGCTCAGATCTGGTTGTTGTACTTTGATGGATCCAAATCCAAGGAAGGACCCGGTGCAGGATGTGTACTCATAGATCCAACAGGTAATAAGACTTTCATTGTCTGTCGATTAGATTTCAAGTGCAGTAATAACACCGCTAAATATGAAGCCCTTTTACAAGGGCTTAGGAAATCTCTAGATATGGACGTACAAAGTTTAATTGTATTAGATGATTCAAAAATCGTGGTCAGGAAGGTAAGAAACTCCATACATTTCTTGTCACCACATCTGAAAAGTTACCAAACTAAGGTATGGAGTTTAATGAAAATATTCTTAGCATTTAACATGAATTCCATTCCTAGACTAAGTAATTCATAGGCTGATATATTGGCTAATGTCACTTCTAAACTATTTCCCGCGGAAGGTCTTTCACCTAATCCATTTTTGATTGAATTGTTGTTCAGGCCATCGATCCTAGACAACATCACCAATTGGAGAGTGTTCGACGATGACCAGCATATCATCAACTTCTTTCATATGGAGGACACCTTCCAAGGTGCAGTCATCGACAAAGGCACTCACGATGAAAACCTCCACAACTTCACAGTAATATCGGATCCTAGATCTTTTGAATCGACGTCTAATATGGTAAAATCTATCTCCATATCCGTTGTAATACTAGAGAGGTTTTAGGACTTACATGATAAGTTTAGAGGGTCAGTTAATTGTAAAATGAACATTTCTTCTTTGACTTATGAGACGGTAAATTTAGGGACTAAGGAAAATCCTCAGAATATTAATTTGGGAACGAGATGCTCTAAGCAAGACCGATCTGCCTCTATAAATTTTTTTAAAGAATTTAAGGACGTTTTTGCCTGGACATATGATGATTTGAAAACAGTTGACCCTAATATAATACAACATATCATCCCCATGAAACCACAAACTCAGCCTTTTCAGCAAAAATTAAGAAAGATGCACCCCAAATTAGAACCCATTGTCAAGAAAGAACTGACTAAACTACTAAATGAAAAGATAATTTTCTCGATGAGACACACACAATGGGTGTCTAATCTAGTTCTTGTAAGGAAGAAAAGAGGTTAAATTCGATTCTGTTTTGAATTTCATAACTTGAACCAAGCGTATGATAAAGATAACTATCTTGTTCCTCCAATGGAACAAATCCTTCAGCAGGTATCTGGTTCAGAAATATTATCTCTGTTATATGGTTTTTCGGGATATAACCAAGTCCTCATGTCTCCCCCAGATCATCTCAAGACCACTTTTCGTACCCGATGGGGGACTTATGCCTACAAGAATATGCCTTTTGGGCTTATAAATGTCGATGCCACTTTCCAGAGAGAAATGGGCATTTCCTTTCATGGTATCGTAAATCAATCACTAGTGGTCTATCTTGATGACGTTACCATTTTTTCTAAAAACGAGAAATATCACTTGTCTCACCTTAGGGATGTCCTAGAACGATGTCGTACGTACGACATATCTCTCAACCCTAAGAAATCAGTCTTTGCGCTAAAGAAAGGAAAAATACTTGGGTTCATAGTGTCCAAAGACGGAATGATTATTGACCCGGAAAGAACCCAAGCTATTTCTAAACTCTCCCCTCCCTCTTCCAAAAAATTCATGCAATCCTTTTTAGGCAAAATTAACTTCGTCAGAAAATTTGTCCCAAGTTTCTCAGAAATGGTAAGGCCTTTACAAAATTTAATTAAAAATGATTTTCAATGTTGTTGGGGACCCCAAGAAAGCCAAGATTTTGATTCTATTAGAAAAGCAATAATAGAAGCTCCTTCCTTGATGAGCCTCGATTTTTCCCAAGATTTCACTCTTTACACTTTCGCCTCTGATCGATCTTATGCTACTGTGTTGACACAAAACAATGATGAAAGCAATGAAATACTCATTTCCTTCATGAGCTCAGCCTTCAAAGAGGCAAAGATAAATTACCCAACTATGGATCAACATGCATATAATTTTTTTAAAGCAGTGAAACACTTTCAGCCATATTTGTTGAAATCTAAAACTAAAGTCATCATTCCTTACCCAGCTGTGAGAAACTTGTTGGTACAAAAGGAATTGGGTGAAAAAAGGGAAAAATGTATGACATCATTACAATAATATGACCTTGAAATAACCCCTGCTCAAATTGTTAGAGGTCAAGGCCATTGTAAACTAGTCATTGATTTAGTTAAAGAACATGAAAGTCAAATTAACACTCTAACTGTAAATCAACACAATGGAAAACAAATCAGTTGTACAAAAGTTGCTGCTAATTATTGGTATGATGATATCAAATTTTATTTAACACATGGATCTTCTCCTCACTATATTGATCCTAAAAACAAAAGAGCACTGAGACTAAAATCTACATATTTCCAGTTAATAAATGATGTATTGTTTCGAAAGTATTTCAACGGTGTTCTTATGCGTTGTTTGGAAAAGGATGAAGCAGGGAAAGTATTATGTAAACTTCATGCAGGTGAGGCTGGTGGTCATTTTGGTGGAGGCACCAGTGCTCACAATGTGTTGAGATCCGGGTACTATTGGCCCATGTTACTTAAATACGCTCATGCGCTGTTTCGTAAATGCATAATTTTCCAAAAGGCTGTTGGATGAGTAAAAAAGGTGGCATTCCCTTTGCAGCCTGCTACTGTAGATTCACATTTTCAGTAGTGGGGTCTTGACATCATAGGACCAATTAACCCTTGTTCCTCTCAACATCACAAATATATCATTAAAACAACAGATTATTTTACTAAATGGTCCAAAGTTGCACCTTTAAAAGTGGTAAACATGAATCAGGTGGTATCTTTCCTTAATTCGAATATCATTACTAGATTTGGCATTCCCAAATGTTTAGTCTTTGATAACACATCTTATTTCTCATCCCTGGATATGAACATATTCTCTTTAGAAAAATGGATTAAATTGAAATATTATGCCAGCTACTACTCCCAAGGAAATGGTCTAGTAGAATCAACAAACAAAAATTTAATCAATATTATCAAAAGGGCGGTTTCTTAAAATAACAAGAACGGGCACAACGCACTATTTAACACACTCTGGGATGATAGAGTGACACCAAAAACCTCTGTTGGTAATTCCCCTTTCTTTCTCGTCTACAAGAGAGAAGAAATCCTACTTCCTCATGTTTTACTTCCATCTCTGCAATTATCGTAGAAAGTCCAAGAAGAGGACTGCCCTCCTCTAGAAAGTCGAATTAATGCCTTGTTAAAACTGGAGGAAGTAAGAGCGCAAGCAAAGAAGAATTTGGATCAACATCAACAGATTGTAAAAAGATGGTTTGATTCAAACTCTTCTTCATATAGGAACTTCGAGGTAGGAGACTTAGTTCTCAAGTGGGACAAATCTCATGAAGGGAAAGGGGAACACACCAAGTTCCAGAATCTATGGTTGGGATAGTTTGTGATTTATAAAAAACTAGGTCCCATCTCTTTTCACCTGCACAATTTAGAGGGACAACCAGACACTTTCCCAGTGAATGGACAAGCTCTCAAAAGATACTTCACCTGATGGTACTAGATCCACCTCTTTGTATTTGTTTTAAATTTCTTTTCTGTTTTTGGATTTTTGTTCTTTTCATTTTTCTTGTTTTTGTTTTGTCTTCTGAATAAATTTATGTCTGGGTCACCATTTAGTTCATGAAAGGAAACCATAAATATCATCATAAAACAACATTCGAGGTCATTTCAAGGCATCAATGCTGTAAATTGTTAAAACACAGACTAGTGAAAGATACTTTCTATTCAAAATAGTCTTCCTGGTTTCACTTTATAATCATGAGAAGATACAATCATCATTAAAACTCTTTATGATGTCCCTATTTTTAAATAATTTCACTCAAGTATGCTTTCCTTTCCTCGAAAATTTTTCTTATCAAAAAGCTAAGTTCAGATCATGATGAAGGTCGTCAAACGAGATTTTAAATTAAAAAAAATATAAAGTTGTTCGAAGTCTGAAATTTTTAGCATCACCCCGCTCTCCTGAAGATCATAAAGTCTATGTTAAATTGTCAATAACTTCTAGAGAGATGAAAGCACTGTAAAGTGTGGGAAGTGTTTGTAAACCCGTCGATATACTGAAAAGGTCTGCAGGCAGTGGGTAAATGAATACATGATGCCAAGGAAACTTCACCGAGGTACTGAATAGGCCTGCTGGCAACGAAGCAATGTCGGGTTCAAGCAAATTATCAGGTATAAAGTTTGGTATTAATCGCAAGAGGTCCTTCATATTGAATTGATAATTCTTGGACAGGGTAGAGGTGTCAGAGTGGGTTAATTGACATCCCTGTCAAGGCTATGGATGCTTGTTGGCAGCAGTGGCCTTGTCAACATTATTGGAGTCATTTTCCTAAACATTGTCTCTCTCATAATTAAAACTTGTCACCATTTTTCATTTGGACTGAAACACATCTAACACTAGACTCCGCTATTTTTTATTTTGATTGGGATGCTTGATGTGTTATTGACTGTCTCTTTAATTTTCAACCATTATGATATGTCCTAACATGAACTCTCTGGTGATGCAGAGATAACTGCTTCTCCCAGTAAGTTTCCATTGTTGGCAGCCCTACATGATTTCGTTATTTGAACAACAAACTACACTTTATGTACCTTCCTTCACCTCATCCTGCAAATATTATCATTTTGAGATGATTACTGGATTATAAAAGATGTTCATTAATTCTTTAAAGTTTGCATTTTCGTTTTGTTTTCATGTTTGATTCATGACTGAAAGCATGAATCAAACATGAAAACTTAGCTTCATATTATGTTTTCCATACAGGGCATTCTTTTTAAAGGTCATCATGCCTATGTCCAATTTAAATCCAACACTTGAATGACTTATCTTTGGAATGTTTTGGGTATTGATATAATTTTTATTTGCTTAGATGGTCTTACATTTGAATTATGAAAATTTTGTTTTGATATATTTGAACCTATTGCAAAAACTATGGTCGTGCTAGTCATGGAATTGAATGCACAACTATTGTACCCTGTACTTGATCCATCTTGCTGGCACAATGAATTGATAAACATTTCATTTCGGGTTATAGGTTTTCATGCTCTGTACGCAAGGTTTTCATTACTAGGAATAGTCAAGCTTCAAGAATGAACCATCGATGTTCATACTATGATTGCACAGAGGCTTCATTTTGTTTGTTTCCATTTTATCCATTCAGATCTGTTTCTTTTTCTCTTACCATCCAAACCCAGAACTGTCTTGAGTCACCTTTGTTACAGTCCAGTCACATTTTTAATGGCTCTTTTTGTTCTATTGGAGCCGAATGGATTCCAGGAACTACTCTATCATGATAATACAATCAAAGATTTAAAAGGTCAAGGCTGGGATGCCTTCGTCAAAATTTTTGAAGGTTATAACCTTCGTGTGGCTAAGGAACTTGCACATACTTTCGATGGGTGTAGGGAGAAAATTGGAGATATCCAATTGGAGGTAACTGAGGAGTTTGTGAGTGAAGCCATAGGGCTTCCATCCACCAGTGATAAGTGGTTCAAAAAATAAAATATTGAAGAAGTTCCATGGAGCTTCTTCATGACCTCCAGGAAAATTGATTATTGCGATAAAGGTATCCCTATTTATTTGGTTAAAGCAAGGTGGCATGGTATGTTGTTGATCGTCAAACAATTTGTGATCTATGAGGGTCATTATGGTTTATTTTTTCTCCATCATATATGAATACTTATGCATTTCATAGGTTTTCAATTAAATGTGTCCTTCTATTTGTTGAGAAGCTTGTACAAAATGTCTAAAAGGTATAAGAAACAAAGCCTCGACTCTAGTATTTTTCACCACGGCTTAATTAAAATTTTGTTGATTCATCGTTTGACAACCGTGGACTATTGTTGGGATGGATTTTTAACAAGGAATGGTTTTTCTCTAGCCATTCCTGTCGAAACCCCTATTTCAGGTGAATCACTGTGTTATCACTCTGGGAAACTCTCCTAGGCTGCAAGTCAGAGATGCCTGGTAACTTAATCTTTTTGGAAACTATTTTCTCAATAATAGGAGTGGGATTGGATCAAGATGAATGTCTTAATATCTAGATTGTATATTCAAGACAGTCTAACTATATTCATGCAATACAAGGCCTTCAAGAGCTATTTATAAGATAGATTTGTATAATCAATGGATAAGAAAACCAATCAATTAACCAAAACATACATAAACCATATATATGATGGGTCAACAAACTAGCCAAAGATGCTTATGATTCTTGCTTAACAGTCAAAAGTAAGATGAAAGTTACCATAGGAACATTAAACAGAGACAAAATAACGAATTCTACTCATATGTATAGACAAAGATGAAGGAGGGTCTGACAATAACAAATGAAAGAAGCTTGCAGGCTGATATATTAAAAAAAATGTCTTTCATACAAAATAGTATAATATAGAACTCAAAATCAAACACTGTGTTCATCTTTTGTTTTCAGCTTTATAGATTTTACAACTTTATAGATTTTACAACACAGTATCTAGATCCTCAATTAATGGATCAGATATGCCTAAAATAAAAAGTCAAAACTAACTTGCAAAAGATAAGGAATGATCCTTAAAATGAGGTCAATCCCACATTCCATGGTCTTCAGATCTTGTAGAGTCCTTGTGTAGTGCAGAATAGCCTTCCAAGGCTGATTGATGACTCTTCCAAGAGATAAAATTCGAATTCGCTGAGATGTGCAAAAAATCCTAATTTGTTGCCACCAAAATAGGTGCCAAAACCAACTTAGCTACCTTTTCTAATCCTTATGCACCAAAAATGGATCTTGAAACTGAAAATATAATTCATCATATATCCATCACGAGTGTTTTCAAATGATTTGGATCAGAAAAACCTCGATTTGTGCAAAATTTATCTTTCTCTGTCCAGTTACAGGTTTCGATGGTTAACACAAAGGAATTTTGGGTGTATTAACTACCGAAAGCTTTTCTTTCGGTGGTTAATGAACAATCATCCTGTTTTCCTAAACCATCGAAAACTTAGCTTTGTCTAAAACTTCAAAATTTGCAAAAATGATTGCCTTAATGCTTTGCTGAGTATTCAAGGTCTTTTTGATGATGCAACTCTTCCTCGTGCAGATCTGCAAACTTCAACTTGTTGTGTGGAAGACTGTGGTATATCTACCATTGTTGTAGCTAACGCAGCTAGATTTTCCAAACTTCTTTGATCCTGTGTTGAAGGTAGATATTTTTTTAACTTTAGCCTCAGAAGTCTAAGCTACCTGTACAGCTTCATGTTCTCCCTTATCAACACCATGTTCCTGTCCTTGATTTTATCATGCTTTTCCTTGAGACTTTGGTTCATGTTAAAAAGTTATGCATTTCTTTCAATCAAGTCTATATTTGCCTTTTTAATAACTCTTTCTAAGACTTCCATCTCATATATTTGTTTCAGAAGTTTATTGATTTTCTGATCCTTGGATGCTTTAGGCTTGTTTGAAAAAGATTTTTCTAATGGTTGATTGTGTTCATCTGGATGAGTTGGTGAGGGAAAGTTGGGCTAATATTCTGCAACTTTCTCAGCCTGTTCATCACCTTGTGTCTCTGCTAAATCCTGTTCTGACTCCGAGTCACTGTATGGTAAGTTCAAAGGGTTATCTCCTTCAGCAAGGTCCTTGGTCTACTCACCCTCTTTACCAAACTGTAATTTCCTTTTGGTTCTTTTTATTTTAGGAGAGGATGATTCTGTCAGCTCTCTTGGTGGTGAGATAGCCTTCCTTTTTCTTAGATTGCTCTTAGGGGTGATAGACTTCTTAGCAATGGACTTCTTCCCCTTTTCATCCTGTTGAAAATTGGTTTGGAACTCATTCCAAAATAGGAAGTAATTCCAGTCCACTTATTTCTTCTTCAATGACTCTTTAATAATAAGTGTAATCAAATCTTGGTGTGACAATCTGATGACCACTTTGGTAGGCTTCGCCTTGACTTGTCTAGCCATTTTTGTGAGAGATTTGTGCAAGTAGAAAGGAAAATTGATGGGAGACCTGCCTGTAAAATGGTTCAATAGATTGAAGTGATAAAACATGACTCTGTTGTATCTACCTTCACAGGTGATATAGACAAATATTGCCTTTAGGAGAGATTGCCACTTAGGTTCCAGATAAGACATTGGTATGTCTTTTTTCCATATAAGATCCTTGTGCAGAGGATGTAGGTAGGATCTAAATTCAATGTTTGAAGGCACAGTTGATTTGAACCAGCAGTCCCATGTTCTAGGGAGACCAGTGAACTCAGCTATGGCTACCTCATCAACCACAAACTCCTCTTTTCCCACTGTTGCTGCTCTTCCATCATACGAGATAGCAAAGGTTTCAAACACCTGTTGGTCGAAATATGCCAGTTTTTCACAATATGAATATACTCCTGCTTGCTTAAAGAACTCAGCCACCTTAGGGTGAGCCTCAAGGTACCAAACTCCATCCAATTCAACCCTTAGAACTAGCCCTTCTTTCGGCATTTAGTAATTGCTGACCTATACCTGTGATTTAGGAAAATCTTCGTGCCAGGGAGACAAAGACTCTATGATTTAGGGTGACAGGGAGTATGAATTAGAGTAAACAAATGAGACAAGGTGACTCAGAGTTATGATTTCATAGCTCAACCATTAACGGAATCTAAACAACAGACTGACTGAATACAAGCCGAAAATTTCAAGTTTAGGTGAGATATAGAATTAAATTGAAACAGTATGGAATTCAAACTACCTGATAACTCGACTTGGCTTGATTGGTATGACAATTGGCTCGATAACCATCTATTGAACTCGAACTCAACTTGGCAATCACCACAAAAAACGGGATTATGGCCTCTGAGTATGCGTTTACTTGATGAAATCACGGGCTCAAGACTATCATGGTGACTCTCGGATTCGAATTGGTAATAAATGGAATCAAAACAGAGATTAATCGGGGTCATAATGGATCTGTGTCCTCATGAATAGAGATAATGAGGGGCTATGTGACTAATCACTTCTGTTAGTCGGGAATCACACATGATTTTATGTGTTTCTGTCGAGCCTTAATTATGAAATGACCAATGTAGTTAAAAGGACAACAGGGTATCAATCTTTGGATAGATGCAATAATAACATGCATACCTCACCACATCCATGGACTTTCGGCGGTTATGTCTTCATGATTACGCCAATTGACAACTAGCTCGTGCGAAAGCACGGGATTTTCATTTTTCCCATGGATATCCTTTCGGTGGTTAAATGGGCTTTTGATTCCCCCCCTTAACTACCGAGAACGAAGGCTTTCGGTGGTTAATGAGTGCTTTTCAGGCTCGCCTAAACCACTGAAACTTGAGATTCTTTCTTTTGCTTCACAAAACCAAATCAAAAGTTCTTTCCAAGTTTATTTACAGAAAATAGACTCTCTAACATACCTAAAAAAATTTAGAAATAAATTTTTTGGACCACAATCTATCACCTAAAAAGAAAAATCTCCATCGATTTATTTGAGGAGATAACACTAGCTCCTATTGGGGATGAATGCCTCCCTGTGAGGTTTCAAGAACCACATAACCAATGTCTTTCCTAAAAAAAGAAAACTTAAAACTATCTTCTAGTGTTTCCATTGGGCATGGAGTTATTCTGTAAAAATAAAGACTAAAACTAAAATTACAATGACCAGGCTTCACAACCTTAGACAAAATAGAGTTTCAAAAATCGCCCATTGACTGGGCCACCGAACATTTCTTCACCTCCCAGACTTTGCAGAATGAATGTGTTGTTGTGATGTACTTGAGTTATCATGAAAGGGCTGGTCCACAAAGAATTGAACTTGTTGTGTTTTCCTTTATCATGTCTGAGGGCGTCCCATTTTAGAACCTAATCACCAACCTGAAAATTATCTACCTTTGCCTTCCTGTCAAAAGTATCCTTGATCCTCTTTTGATGAGACTCTGGTTTTTCTACCAACTGTTCATGGACCTGCTGTAGTTCTACAAAATCAAGCATTCTTCTTACCATATCATTTGACTCAGTTTTCTCTTCCTGAAAAAATCTAGCCACTGGTAAAATTAACTGAACAGGAAAAATGGCATCAGTCCCATAGACCAATTTGAATAGAGAGCATCCTATGGAATTTTTTATAGTTACTCTGTCTTCCCACAGAGCAAATTTTAGTTTAGAATCCCAATTCTTTTTGTTCTCCTCTAACAACTTTCTGATGATTCTGATTAAGCTCTTATTGGATGATTCAGCCAGGCGATTACCTTGAGGGTAGTAGGGGGTTGAATGTACCAATTGGATGCCCATTGATTCACACATGTCGACCAATGCATCGGCTTTGAAAGCTATTGCATTATCTATTACCAGCCTTTTGGGGCAACAGAATCTGATCAAGATGTTTTCATGAAGAAATTTCATGACAATCTGGTGAGTGGCATTCCTGGTGGGAACTGCCTCTATCCATTTTGTAAAATAATCAGTGGCTACTAAGATCCAATTATGTTGACCACTAGATGAAAGATTTATCTCGCCTATAAAATCTAAACCCCACTATTGAAAAGGGCCATTCACTACTATAGGTCTTAAGGGCATAGATTTTAGCTGTTGTTTTCCTATGAATATTTGACATTTATCACAAGCTTTGACGAAGGCACACACATATGAGAAAAGAAGAGGTCAATAGTACCCAACCCTTAGAATTTTATGAACTGTGGTATTCCAGTAATGATGACCTCCACAAACACTTCAATGAAACCGATGTATAACTTCCACTGAATCTTCTTTGTCTAAACATCTGAGTAGTAAACCAACAGGGTCTTTCCAATGTAACAGATTATTGTAAATGCAAAATTCGATGGCTCTGAGCTTAAGGGCTCGGGCTTGAGTCATGTTGAGTTCAGGATGAACCTCTAGCTTTTGTAAAAAAATGTATAATACCTGAGTACCATTCACAAGAAGACAAATGCTCTGCCACCTGTTGATTGTTATGTTGTCCTTCTGCTGCCACCTCCGTTTGCAAACTCATTGAATTTTCCCCTATGAAATTTATGTCCAGCAGCTCATGGTTTTCCTCCATTAAAAGCTTAGCAAGGCCTTGGCCTTTTACCAATTTGGTGGGCTTCACTTCTATGTCGAACTCAATTAACTTTGTGATCCATTTAGCTCTCTTTCCATCAATATTAGGCTGAGTCAAAATATTTTTCACAGAGGGTGAAGGAACATATGCAATGAATTTTGAGTGGAGGATATAAATTATGAAAGCTTTTAAAGATTTTATGAGAGCATAGGCTTGTTTTTCAATAGGATCATACCTTAGTTTAGCATCTCTGAGTGTTTTGTTGAAGAAGGCAACTAGGTGATCCATATTGTCATCATCTTTCTGTAACAAGACTGCTGCCACCGTGTCATAAGAAGCGAAGGAAAAAATGGAGAAACTCTTGCTGTAATCCAAATTGATCTGAGTCGGTGATTCCATGATAGCCTGTTTGATATCCTGAAATGAATTCCTTGCGTTGTCTGTCCATTTTATCTCAGACCCCTTTTTCAACATATATGTTATGTGTTTTACTAGCTTTGCAAAAGTTGGAACAAATCTTCTAACAAAATTAATCTTACCGTGCAGCAATTGAATATCCTTTTTCTACCTTCGTAAGGACAGCCTCTGAATTGCTTCCAACTGATCTAGATCAATTTTCATGCCTTCTACTGAGACAATGTGGCCTAGGAGCTTGCCTTTCCTGAGAGAAAAATGGGACTTTTTGGGATTCAATGAAATTCCAAACTGCTTGCACTTCAAAAAAACTCTTTTTAAATGCTTTAGATGCTCTTCATGACTGCTGGAATAAACTGTGATGTCATCAAGATAGATGAGGACAAACTTGTCCTTATCACCCATGAAAGATATTTCCATGGCCCCGACATTCATTAATCCAAATGGCATTTTGGCGTACATGAAGGTACCCCAAGGAGTAGTAAAAAAAGTCTTCTCTTGGTCATCAGGATGAACATAAATCTAGTTATAGCCAGAAAAACCATCCAGGAAAGACATAACAGTAGCCCCTGAAATTCTTTGCAGCAAATGTTCCATCTTAGGTACGGGATAATTATCTTTCTTAGAGCATTTGTTTAGGTTTCTAAATTCCACACATAACCTGACCTCACCATTTTTCTTTCTCACTATTACTAGATTTGCAATCCATTTAGAGTATATTAAAGGGATTATGATCTTAGCATCAAGAAGCTTTTTGATTTCTCTTTCAATTACAGGCAAAAGAAGAGGACTGATAGGTCTGAGCTTTTGTTTGAAAGGGATGGTGTCCTTTTCAAGTGGGATCTTATGTTGAATGATCTCAGGGTCATAAGTTTTCAGATCACTATATTTCCAAGTGAAAACATCAGAAAATTCTTTCAAAATGATGCAATATTCGGACTTTTGATCAACAATCAATTCAGAGGACAGATTTATGAATTTAGGTTGTCTTTTGCTTCCTATGTTGTGCTCATGAACAACAGGTTGTTTCTCCTTCTTATCTGGCTTGTAGGGGACATCGTTATGATCAAATATATTTTCAAGAGGTACCAAACCCCGAGGTATATAATTGTTAGGCAGTTGAACAATATCATGCTGACCCAATTTTTGTTTTAGCTTAGGCTTCTAGGATTCCTCTACATTTAGATTTTCTTGGTCGAAATGCGTATCATAAAATTCATCTACCACCTGGAGAAATCTATTAAGTTCATCATCATCTTCAAAAACTTTCCAGTATTTAATATTGTTGGGCAAAGATGGTCTATATTTGACTTGGATTTCATAATTGAGCCTGGGAGGCATGGGAGGAATAAGCATGCTGACTGAAACATCGAGGGAATCCGCAATATGATTCATATCTCTGGGTATATAAGAAATGTCAAAAATGGAAAAAGAATCTCTAATTTTCCATACCTCATCCCTGTAGGCTTTCAATCTGACATGCTTTTCTTGGAAAGTACTATTTACTTGTTGTATGATGAGATCCACATATCCAAACACCTTTAATCCTTTAATCCCCATCTCCTTGGATATTTTTAAGCCCAATATCAAAGCCTCATACTCTTCTATATTGTTAGTAGTTTTGAAATCAAGCTTAAAAGACAAATGCATAGCCTTTTCCAAAGGAGAAATCAAAACTACCCCTGCACCTGCTGAATCTTTGGTACTGGCACCATCAAAATACATGGTCCAAACTAGAACACCCTTTTCGTTAGTTTGTTGTTCAGTGGGATTCACAAGCTGTAAAGGAGCTGATTGAGAATCATCTATTTGAAGAATGCATGAGCCAAAGTCTGTGTCTACAGCATAAATAGGATGATTTACAGAATTTTTTGCATCACTGATGATGTAGGCAAGTTGATTCTCTCTGTAAAGTCTTTTTATCTCTCTGCCAAACACCAGGATCATAGCATACAAAAGATCCATCTGCAAGGTACCCCCTAACCTTTTTCTCCATGGATGTGACAAGAGGAGTCCGAACGTGGGTGGGATATCAGCAACCAGGACATCCATTACCATGCTTCTCATTGGCAATTGGGCAATGTTAATAACAAGGTCTTTTATGAGGCCAAGGCATCTAACTTTCCTAGAGTCAAAAGAGAAGAGATCATGATATGGTTTGGTGACCTCAAGCCCAAGCTCGTCCATCACTGCTTTGGGAATAAGATTATGTGATGCTCCTGAATCAAGCAAGCAGTTGTGAAGGATCTTATCATGAACATTTAGGGATATATAGAAAGGTGTACAAGAGTCATCTCGATATTCTATCATAGGCCCTATAGTTACTGTTGGCTTCTCATCTTGTAAGTTTACAAAATCAGCAGATGAAGAGGTATTTGGTTCAAGGGACTCCAGGATGGCAAACTTGAAAATGTCATTCTTCATAAGCTCGGTCAATGGCATAGGTATTTTTACTTTCTGAATTTCAGATTCGAAATTGAAAGAGTATGATGATTTGTCAGAATTTTTTACCTCATTAGAAGGAGCTCTGAGGATAGATTGCTCCTTGACTTGGGGCTGAGATTTCTTCTGTTGCTGTTTTGCAGAGATAGGGGTCTTCTTTACAGGAGCAGCACGCTGCTTGGCAACAACTTCTTTCTTCTTCACAGGAGCAGCGGGCAATGGTTTAGGGGCATCATTTTTTGATCTTAAATTATAACCTTGCTGATCATCTGTCTGATAAACAGATTCTTCAATACTTTCCTCATGAATCTCCTAATCCATCTGGGCTTCTTCATAATCTACTTGTGTTAAAAAGGAGGAATCATTTTTGTCACCAAAACAATTTATGTCATCTGCTTCTTGAACTTCATCATGAGATAGCTATTGTTCCTCTTCTAGCATTGCATTTTGGAAAGGGGGTGTTGTGGGGTATTCTACCCTACGGACTAATAAGCTAGGGCTCTAAACTTATACGCAGAAAATGACCCTCAAGACTTAACTTTTGACCTTCTACCCGAATC